>CAUYQV010069073.1:0-64226 GCA_963574575.1 Galagoides demidoff | reverse complement strand
TTTCTTCTAGTATTTTTGTAGTTTCATGTCTTAAGTTTAAATCTTTAATCCAGTGAGAGTCTATCTTAGTTAATGGTGAAAGGTGTGGGTCCAGTTTCAGTCTTCTACAGGTTGCCAGCCAGTTCGCCCAGCACCATTTGTTAAATAAGGAGTATTTTCCCCACTGAAATGTTTTTAACTGGCTTGTGAAAGATCTGATAATGGCAAGTAGCTGAGTTCATCTCTTGGTTCTCTGTTCTTTTCCATACATCTACCTCTCTGTTTTTGTGCCAGTACCATGCTGTTTTGATCACTATCGATTTATAGTATAATCTGAGGTCTGGTAGCGGGATTACTCCTGCTTTGTTTTTATTTCTGAGTAACACCTTGGCTATTCAAGGTTTTTTTCTGATTCCATATAAAATGAAGTATTATTTTTTCAAGATCTTTAAAGTATGGAAGTAGGACATTAATAGGGATTGCATTAAAATTATATATTGCTTTGGGTAGTATGGACATTTTAACAATGTTGATTCTTCCCAGCCATGAGTATGGTATGTTTTTCCATTTGTTAACATTTTCAGCTATTTCTTTTCTTAGAGTTTCATAGTTCTCTTTACAGAGGTCTTTCACATCCTTTGTTAGGTAAACTCCCAAATATTTTATCTTCTCTGGCACTACTGTGAATGGAATAGAGTCCTTGACTGTTTTTTCAGCAAGACTATTATTGGTATATATGAAGGCTACTGATTGATGAGTGTTGATTTTGTAGCCTGAGACACTGCTCTATTCCTTGATCACTTCTAAGAGTTTTGCAGTAGAATCCCTGGTATTTTCCAGATATGCAATCATATCATCAGCGAAGAGTGAAAGTTTGATCTCTTCTGACCCTATCTTGATACCCTTGATCTCCTTTTCTTCCCTAATTGCGATGGCTAAAACTTTCCATCACAGTGTTAAAGAGCAGGGGAGACAATGGGCAACCTCACCTGGTTCCTATCTGAGTGGAAATTATTTTAATTTAACTCCATTCAACACGATATTGGCTAGGGGTTTGCTGTAGATGGCCTCTATCAGTTTAAGAAATGTCCCTTCTATACCAATTTTCTTAAATGTTCTGATCATGAAAGGATGCTGGACATTATCAAAAGCTTTTTCTGCATCAATTGAGAGAATCATATGGTCTTTGTTTTTTAATTTGTTTATGTGATGAATTATATTTATAGATTTACGTATGTTGAACCAGCCTTGAGATCCTGGGATAAACCCCACTTGGTTGTGGTGTATAATTTGTTTGATGTGTTGCTGGATTCTGTTTGTTAGGATCTTGTTGAATGTTTTTGCATCAATATTCATTAGTGATATTGGTCTATAATTTTCTTTTCTTGTTGGGTCTTTTCCTGGTTTGGGGATCAAGGTAATGTTTGCTTCACAGTATCTGTTGGGTAGTAGTCATTCTATTTGGAAGAGGTTAAGTAATATAGGTACTAGTTCCTCTTTGAAGATGTGGTAGAATTCTGACATGAAGCCATCTGGTCCCAGGTTTTTTAGGGAGATTTTGTATAGCAGATGCTATTTCAGAACTTGATGTAAGCCTGTTCAACATTTCCACTTCCATGGCTAAGTCTTGGAAGGTGGAGTGCTTCCAAGTATAGGTCAATTTCCTTCAGGTTTTCATATTTCTGAGAATAAAGGTTCTTATAATATTCATTAGGGATTTTTTGAATTTCTGAGGGGTCTATTGTTATTGCATCTTTACCATTTCTAATTGATGAAATTAGAGATTTTACTCTTTTTTTTCTTGGTTAGGTTAGCCAAAGGTTTATCTATTTTATTGACCTTTTAAAAACTAACTTTTTGATATATTGATCTGTTGTATAATCCTTTTGTTTTAAATTTCATTTAATTATGCTCTAATTTTGTTTATTTCTTTTCCTCTGCTGGGTTTGAGATTGGAATGTTCTTCCTTTTCCAGTTGTTTGAGATGTCCCATTAAGTTGTTAACTTCCTCTCTTTCTGTTCTCTTGAGGAAGGCTTGCAGTGCTATAAATTTCCCTCTTAGGACTGCTTTAGCAGTATCCCAGAGATTCTGATAATTTGTGTCTTCATTATTGTTTTGTTCCAAAAATTTGGTAGTTTCCTTCTTAATCTCGTCTCTGACCCACCTATCATTCAGCATAAGGTTATTTAGCTTCCATGTTTTTGTATGAGTCTGCAGATTCCTGTCATTACTGAATTCAACTTTTATTCCATGATGGTCTGAGAAGAAGCAAGGAATAATTTCTATCCTTTTAAATTTTGCTGAGGATAGACTTGTGACCTAAGATGTGATTGATTTTGGAGTATGTTCCATTGCCTGATGAGAAAAATGTGTTTTCAGTTTTGTTAGGATGAAATGTTCTGTAGATGTCTGTCAAATCCAAATATTGGATGGTTAAGTTTAAATCTAAAATTTCTTTGCTCAGCTCCTTATTGGAGGATCTATCCAACACTAAAGGAGTGTTGAAATCTCCTACTATGATGGAGCTGGAAGAAATCAAGTTGCTCATGCCTGACAGAGTCTATCTTATAAATTGAGGTGAATTCTGTTTGGGTGCATAAATATTAATAATTGAAATCTCATCATATTGGCTATTACCCATAACAAATATAAAGTGACCATCCTTATCCTTGCTTACTTTTGTTGGTTTAAAGCCTATTGTATCTGCAAAAAAAAAATTGCCACCCCTGCTTTTTCTGCTTTCCATTTGCCTGGAATATAGATGACCATCCCTTCACCTTGAGTCTATATTTATCTTTTAAGGTAAGATGAGATTCTTGTATGTAGCAGTTATCTGGCCTGACTTTTTGTATCCAGTCAGCCAACCTATGCCTCTTTAGAGGACAATTTAAGCCATTAACATTAATTGAGAATATTGATAAGCCTGGTAAAATTTTGGGTATTGAGTTTTTCAAAACCAGTGGACATTTTTGATCCTTTCGCTATTTTGGAAGTTGGAATTTGATCAAAAGTTTCTGAGTGAGTTTAGTTTTGTGGTGGAGGTTTGTGGTAGCTTGCACTGGTCATTATGGAGGTCAGGTCTGAGAATATCCTGGAGGGCCAGTTTAGTTATGGCAAATTTCTTCAACACGTGAATGTCATTAAAGTATTTATTTTCTCAGGATCCTGGGTTGAAAGTTGTTTTGTTTTTGAAGATTAAAAGTTGATGACCACCCTCTTGTAACCTGAAAGGTTTCAGCAGAGAGATCTGCAGTCATTCTAATATTCTTCCCCTTGTAGGTTATGGTTTTCTTACATCTGGCTGCTTTTAGAATTTTCTCTTTCATATTAACTTTAGTGAAGTTAATTATGATGTGCCTGGGGGATGTCTTATTCAGGTTGAGCCTTGCTGGGGTTCTGAAATTGTCTGCTATTTGAATTTCAGGATCTCTTGGCAAATCTGGAAAATTCTCTTTCATAATTTCATGAAGAAGAGCCTCTGTGTTTTGTAAAGCAATTTCGTCGCCTTCAGTGATTCCGATAAGGTGGATATTAGTTATCTTTGAATTATCCCAGAGCTCTCTGAGAGAATGATCCATTTTTGCTTGTAATTTATCTTCCTCTTTGAGTGCTTGGGTATGTTCAAAAGCTTTGTCTTCAATGTCAGAGATCCTTTCTTCTGCCTGCTCCATTCTGTTAATGAGGGACTCTACCATATTTTTCAGATCTTTGAGGGCTGCAAACTCTTGCTTCAATGTGTCAAAATCTTTGGTCATTTTATCTTCGAATTTTATCAATGACCAAAATCTTTGGTCATTTTATTGTTGAATTCTTGAGACATCTTTGGAATAATTTCTTGAAATTCTAATTCCCTCCTTTACTTCATTCTGTTGACCTTATTTGCTATCCAGACTCTGAACTTGATTTCTGACATCTTAGTCATCTGTTTATAGATGAGATCTTCAGTTTCATCTGCCATATCTTTCCTTAGGGGTCTTGATCTACTGTTGTTATTCATGTTACTGGAGTTTTTCAGCTGATTCTACCCTATGTTTATTTTACACCATTTGGTAGATGAGCAGATAAGGAGAAGTTGGGTTGAGGGCTACAGGAGTAGTGATTAACTAGCCCTTTGCCCAAAGGCTGGGACAGGTGTCTGTACCTTGTCTCCTAGAGCTTTGCCAAGGACCTGTACAATGCAACAGCCTGAGAAACTGGTGGCCTCCTTGGTTTGGTGGGGCTAAGTCTCTCTGTCTTGTTTTTAGCTGGTCTCTGTTCTATCCTAGTAAATCAGTTACTCTAGGTTGAAGTCTCAGCTGTGGAGAAATATCAGCAATCAAGTCACCCTGCCCCCCACAGGCAACCATTGGAAAAGGAAAATCAAACCTTCCCATAACCACACACCCAGGGTACCACTTTGGATAGTCCTTGGGTGACTGGCCCAGTTCAAGAGGTCCAAATCAATTGTCCCAGTCAGGACTGAGAGAGTTCAAAAGGTCTCTGGCAACTAGATAGCAGGGATGCCCTGGCAGCTCAGGTCTGAATGGCTCTGGTGCTCAGTGAGTTCATAAGGTCCAACTCAGCAAATAAATTAGTCTGGGAAGGTTGATGCCTCCTTTCTCACCTTGTACCTCTGTCACACCCAGTCACTGGTAACCCACAGGGCTGTGACCCAGTTACCCCCAATGAGCAGATGCCCCAGGGGTTTATGCCTGCCTAAGTCAGAGGGAGATCTATGTCTCCCCAGCCTGGTCGCTGTTCTTGACCACTAGGGGAGATGAGGCCTAACAACCTCAGATGCTTAATGGTACATTCAGTTCCAGCCCCACCCCGATTGATGTTGCTGGCAGAACAGCACAACTTCACCAAGTTTGTTTCTGTCCTGGCTATGAGACACTGCTTGAGGTGACAGAAACCAAGTGGCAAACAGTTAGATCTCACACTGAGCTGTCAGTTTCAGCCTCTGCCTGCCCACTTTGTCTCAGCTTTGACCCCTGAGGGCCAGGTGTGTCTTAGCCTCAGTAAAGCAGTCCTCTGGCTCAGCCCCTCCCTGGAAGTCTCCTGGCTCTGCATGTGTGTATTCATCCCTGAACTCCCTTTACTCACTTCCCAGATCCATCTGCCAGTGGCTGCCACCAGAGAAAGTGTCTGGCTTCCTCTGGTTGCCCAGAGACACAGGGCATGTTTGTCTGGGATACCCCCAGGGGCATAAATCTTATTGTTCCTGCTGCTGCTGCTGTTCTGCTCCTTGGGGCACCTCCACCACTCCTGTATGGTTCCCTCTCAGCTGGCTGTCCTCTCCTTACTCTCATGCTACAGAATCAGCACAACTGAGCAAGGACCCTTCCTTTGTCCATACCTCTCAAGAAAATACTTTGAATTCCTAGGATGAAACCTACCTGATCATAATGAACGATTTTTTCTAATGTGTAATCTATTGACTAGGATTTTATTGAGAATTTCTGTGTCTATATTCATTAGTGAAATTGGTCTGAGGTTCTCTTTTATACTTGGCTCTTTTCTTGGTTTTGGTATCAGGGTGATGTTTGCTTCATAGAACATGGTGGGGGAAGATTCATTCCTTCCCAATTTTTTGGAATAATTTTTGCAGTATGAGTGTATTAGCTCTTAAGCAAAGGTTTGATAGTTACCAAATCCTGTGAGATACAGCAAAAGAAGTCTTAAAAGGGAAATTTATCACATTAGATGTCTATGACAAAAAAATCAAAAAGGGCCTCTTACAGGTGATCCCACCAATCACCTCTAAGGTTTATCTTACAAAGGTACATGTGAATTTTTCAAAATGTAGAATATAAACATCTTAACACAATAACTAAGAAAATGACATAAAGGCTATGTTAACCAGTTTGATGAAAATATTTCAAATTGTATATGAAAACCCCACACTGTACACCATGATTGCATTAATGTACACAGCCATCATTTAATTTTTAAAAAAAAGGGGGGGGGGCTCTTTTTGTTGGGAGATTTTTTATTGTTTCTTCAATCTCAGTTCTTCAAATTGGTCTGTTCAAGAGATCTATTTCTTTTTTATTAAGTCAAGGGAAAGGATGTGATTCCAGGTATTGATACATTTCCTCCACATTGTCAAATTTCTAGGCATAGAGTTTCTTATAGTACTCAGAGATAATTGCTTATATCTATGTGGCATCTGTTGTCATTTCCCCTTTATCATTTCTGATTGAGGTCATTAGAGATTTTACTTTTTTGTTTCTAGTTAATCTAGCCAAAGGTTTGCCTATTTTATTTATTTTTTTAAAAAAACATTTGTTTCATTAATTTTCTGGATGATTCTTTTGTTTTAAATTTTATTAATCTTTAATTTAATTTTAGTTATTTCTTTTCTTTTGCTGGGTTTAGAATTAGATTGTTCTTCTTTTTCCAATTTCATAAGATGGTTCTTAAGTTTTTTGATGCATTCACTTTCTGTTTTTATAATGTAGACATGTATTGTAATAAATTTCCCCTCACAGGGTTTGATAACCTGTATCTTCGTTGTTGCTATGTCTGAGGAATTTAATGATTTCCTCTTTTATCTCTTCCTGAAGCCAACTATCATTCAGCATAAAGTTGTTTAATTTCCAAGTCTTTATATGGGGATAAATGTTTCTGTTGGAGTTGAGTTCCACCTTTATTGCCCTGTGGTCTCAGAAAATACAAGGTATAATTTCTATTCTTTTAATTTTGCTGAGGTTTGATTTGTATCCTAAGATGTGATCAATTTTGGAGTACGTATCATGGGCTGACAAGAAAAAATGTACATTCTTTAGCTTTCAGACAGTGTGTTCTATATGTCTATTAATCTCATTTGTTCTAGGATCACATTTCAGTCCTTTGTATCTTTGTTTAGTTTCTGTTTAAAGGATCTGTCCAGTTCTGTGAGAGGGGTGTTAAAGTCCCTGACTACTATGGTGTTATGGTATATCATATTGCTCAGACCCATCAAGGTCTGTTTCATATATCTAGGAGAATTTAAGTTGTGGTCGTAAGTATTTAAAATGAAATGTCTCCTTGTTGTATTGTTCCTTTGGCCAGCATAAAGTGTCCATCTTTGTTTTTCTTAATTTTAGTTGCTTTAAATCCTCTGATATTCCTAAATAAGATCGCATCCCCTCCTTTCTTCTGATTCACATTTGCTTGAAATACTGTTTTCCATCTCTTAACCCTGAGTCTTGATTTGTTCTTCAAGACTAGGTGCATATGGATGGCTTATACTTTTCTTTCTTTCTTTCTTTTTTTCTTTTTTTTTGAGACAGAGTTTCACTTATTAACCTTCAGTAGAGTACTGTAAAGTCACAGCTCACAGCAACTTCCAACTCCTTGGGCTTAGGTGATTCTCTTGACTCAGCCTCCCCTGGGACTACAGGCACTGGCCACAATGCCCAGCTATTTTTTTGTCGCAGTTAGGCCAGAGCTGGGTTTGAATCTGTCACCTATGGGCCAGCACCCTACTCACTGAGCCACATGTGCCATCCAGATGGCTTATACTTTTCTATCCAACCAGCCATCCTGTGCCTCTTCAGTGGTGAATTTAGTCCATTGACATTTATTGAGCAAATTGGTAAGTATGGTAGAGTTCTATTTCTATTATTTTGTGAAAGTCCGTGTGTAGTTTTATCATTTGTGCCATTGTGGAAGCTAAGTTTTTACCATTAGCTTCTGAGTGATTACTTTGCTGGTAGTTCATTGTGATAGTTAGTGTTGAGAATAGGTCTAAGTATCCCCTGTAGATCTGGTCTTGTGGTGAATTTCCTCAGTGCTTGTATATCCAAAAAAGATTTGATTTCTCCATTATTTTTGAAGCCTAGTTTAGCAGGATACAGAATTCTGGGCTGAAAATTTTGTTTAAGAATGTTGAAAGTGAATGACCCATACTTTTCTAGCTTAGAAGGGTTCAGTTGAAAAGTCTTCAATCAGCCTAATGGCTTTGCCTTTGTAGGTCAGTTGGCACTTACTCCTGGCTGTTTGCAGTATTTTTTCATTTATCTTGACTTTGGGCAGATTCATTACAATGTGTCTTGGTGAGGCACTGTTCGAGTTGACATGACCTGGGGCTCAATAGCCATCTGAAAGGAGTGTGTCAAGTTCTTTACTAAAACTTGGGAAGTTTTCATTTATGATAGTCTCCAGTTGGGCTTCCATTCCCTTGAGACAATCTTCTTTCCCTTCAGGAATCCCTATTATTTGTATGCTTGAATGCTTCATGGAGTCTCATAGTTCTCTAAGTGCCTGTTCTGCTTTCTCTCTCTTCTTTTATGCCTCTTTAACCACCTGGGTTAACATGAAAACTTTATCCTCTTGCTCTGAGGTTCTTTTTTTCTCCACGGTCTAACCTATTTTTTATATTTTCTACTGCAAATTTTCATTCCCTGATTGTCTCCTTCATTTCCTTCACCTTATCCATGTCTTTTCTATATTCTACATATTTCATATCTGACTTTTCTTTCTGTCTTTCCATTTTCTTGTCCATTCCTTTCATTGTTATATTGTACACATTTTAAATTCCCTTTCTATTCAGGTCCATTAATTCTGTAGTAGCTGCCTGATGATTACTTGGTGGAGTTGCTCTGTTTTGGTTTTTCATGTTGCCTGAATGTTCCATTTGGTTCCTCCTCATGTGTTCTTTCTTCTTGCTCACTTCCTTATCCTCCTTTTTCCTTCTCACTGCTTCCTTCCCATCAAATTACCTTGTCTCAGAGTTTAGGGCATAAAGTGGTCTCCACCTGAGCAAAGACAAACTCTTCTTTGTGGCCAAGTAAACAGAAGTTCTTGCTCCTGATGACAATGTGTTACAATATATTTTCACTGGGTCTCTAGATAGCACTGTGGTTTTTTTTTTAGGAGACAGACAGCATAGCCAGCAACCTATGGTCCTCATTCCAAACTCAGTTGCCTTTGGTGATTGCCTGATTATTTCCTGAGCTTTCAGGCCCTGCCATATTGGGATCTTAAAGCTCACAAGAATCCTTCAGGGGCAGGTCTCACAATGCCCCCTGACTTTAGTTCTCATGGGGTGCAGGGGTCCCTCAGCCTCTCCCAAGAGTGGAGTTTTGATTCCTGACAGGCAGAATTAAGACTGCCATGCTTTAGGCCCCTACTAAGACCTTCTCACTACCTTTCCACGATAGCTTCTTTGGGCTGCCAATACCTTCTCAATATGGCTGCCTTGCTAGCCACTAAACCTATGGCAAGTCCATTCTAAACAGTATTTAAATGTGGTTGGTGCATACTGCTTGAGTCCACCTACTCTTCCAAGCTTTCCACTCAACATGCAGCTTCTCCCAACTGAAAAATCCAGAAAGGCTTCCCCCTGCTTAGGCCTCCATGGCAGGGCCAGCTGATCCCAGCCAGTTGCAATCACTTACCTAATTCATCAGGTCTCCACTGCTCTGGATTATAAGCTGTGTTCAGCTCACCACCTCCTCACTGTGCTCCCTGAGCTATATGACTCTGAATAAGGTTCCCACACCAGGTATGGCTGGGTTCTCTCTTTTTTTAACAGTCATTCTAGTAAAGTTCAGCTGAACAATCCAATCCTTCTGGTCCACTATCTTGCTCCTCCTCTAAATATCTGAAAAATTTGAGGTATAATTCTAATGTGTTTTTCCTGCTACTTTTTCCTGCAAGAAGCCATGATAGTTTGTTTCGTTATGTTTATGGATGTGAAGGGGCCTCAATTTTGACAGAAATATATTATTGGGAATTCCATAATATTTGAATGGGTTGTATTTTTTTTGATAAAATTTTAATATGCTGGTGCTGCATATCTTGAAGGGCTATAAACACTGGCTCATTCTAAGTTAAATTCTCACTTGACATTTTATGAACAATACAGGTTCTGTGAACTTGAAGTTCAAGCTCACACAAGAGGTAATCTGTGGTTATGAATTCTAAGAAATACTCTAATCTTCTCTTCCTTTACTCAACAGCTAAAACTTATTTGTGTTGCTTTCTTTGTGGTTTGATTTCTTCTTTAAATGACTTTCTCACTGAGGGTCTAGCTCTTTGGCATCCCACATAGATATAGTGGTTAGACATAATTATTTGGCTTTAGCAGTCTGTGAAAGCAATACATTATTAGTAGAAACCATACTTCATATGCACTTACAACCAATATGTTTTTCACTGTTAGCACAATATACAATAAATTGCATAGGATATTGAACACTGTATTATGAAATGGCCTGTGTGTGAGATGATGTCACCTAAATTCAAACTAATGTAAGTATTCTGAGTTTATTTAAGGTAAGGTCTAGGCTAAGCTATTATTTTGGTAGGTTAGGTATAGTAAATACATTCTCAACTTAAAATATTGTCAACTCACAATGGGTCTAATGGAACATAACCCCATCATAAATCAAGGATCATCTATATAATCTTTGGAGTTCTTTGTTTTAATTCCCATTTGTTTTTTATTTGAGCCTGATGTCTTCTTTTAAAACCTCTGAAGAGATAATTAAGTTTCCCTGTAGCGCAAATACCACTAGGCAGACATCAGCTTCAGCAGTAGCTTACCACTACTGGTTTGTGTTACCACAATTGTTTTATCTTCAGGAAGATCTCTTACATATCTGAAATCTTTGCTATTTTTAAGAGCATGGTTTTAATGTTCTACACAGACTTCTAGGCTAAATTTTTAAGATATTTCTTCAGAATGTTACTAGAGCTAACAGAGGACTTTTAGTTTATTTTAAAAATAGTATTGTCTTTACACTTAATATCTCAGGTTTGTGCACACTTAATCTCAGTTGCTTTCTTTCTGAAACTGAAAACATCTAACAATGCCTACATAAACTCAAAAAGGTTCATAGAATTTAAGACTTTTACATATGCCATTAGTAACTATTGATTACTCATTTTAGGAGAGAAACAAGAGTTACCAGTTAAACTTGGCTTTGTACAGGTTCTAAATACTAACTCTGCATTCTGTGATAAGAGCATTCTATTTGTCTAAGGCTTAACATTTATTTGTGTAATTGACATACATCAATCAAATATACCAGTTAAAATGTTTTGCACAAAGACTTCCTAAATCTTTTGTATCCAAAATATTGACTAAAATTGGTAATGTAATCCTTCTATATTACATGCAAGGCAAGTTAGATAATATTTGATGGCAGACAAATCAATGAACAAATCTTAAGAAAACACATGAATGAAATAATGTATTGAACAAATAAGTGTTATTGAGTACTTACTATGTTAAATGTTGAGAATACAGTGTGAATCCCAGCAAAGCCAGAGATACACAGAAGTAAAATTATAATGACATTATAGCATAATGAATTTTATAATGTGAGCAAGTTCAGACTGCTTTGAGACCATTCAGGAAAGGATATTTATTTATTTAGGTACGTTTTATGGAAAACTTCAAGAGCAGTTAACACAAGACAAAAGAGACCTAAAAGATCAGATGTTAAAAGAGGGCACAGGGTACCTCAGACCAAAAACAAAAAAAGCAAAAACTGCAGTCCAGAGATATGAAAAACATGATATATTTAAAGAACTGCAGACCTTACAGTATAGTTTTTGCTTTGCTAAAGCCTTTGGACTTCAGTGTGGAGAATCCTTGACAGCCTGTGAACAAGGCTGTGACAATAAAGAATAAAGACCTACTGGATGATGTTATTACCATTTAATAAGTTGCTGAGGACTTATGCAAATTATTAATATACTTTTATTTTCTGATAGACTCTAATGCTGTGGCTGCTGGCATTTTTTCTTCTCCCGTTTGCTCAAATATGTAAGTGTCTAAGAAATTAATCCATAAGAGTGTTGCTTACAAGCAGATGATTACATGAAAACCCTCATTCTTGTAATTATACTTGGATTTAGTAGAATTTAGTCATTTGAAAACATTAAGCAGTAAGCTTTAATTGTAGAGAGTAAATCTTTGTTGTCCTCTTTCTCTACGCCCTTCTCCCCACTGTGATTCTATACCCTCCATATATTTGGAGTTTTCCTACCATTTGCAAGTATGTCCCCACTATGCCCTGGCCTCTTAGCTTCCCATGATCTATATTTATCCTTTTGTTTTCTTCCCCTTTGAAACTTGTCTTTTGAAGTTATTGGCTGCCTATAGGTGGCAAAATAGTTTGCTATACAGTATTAATGACATAATCAGCAAGTGCCCCCACCAGGGGTATTTAAGGTTAAAATAATAATATTTAATGATAGAAATTTCAGGCCCTTGGAAGAGACGTTTTTACTGAGAGAATTTTCATTCCTTGGTAACCACACAGTCTGTTAGTCTGTTAATGTTTATGTTTTTCTCAACTCAAAATGAGGAAGAAAAACCACTACTTTAGACTCAAAGCCATCATCATCTTTAAAAAAACCAACAGTCCAAATGAGGTCCAGGATAGACTTTATAAACCCCAAATTCCTATGAATATGGCTGGGTAAATGAAAGTGGTGTGTGGTTGAAAATGATGTTGACACTTTCAGACCAAGCATCCTAGAGGAGGGATCTTGACTTTAGGACTGATGGATGTCAGTTTGTGTGACTTAGTGACTGTTCACAGCATACATATAAGAGTAATAGATGCGGAAGGAAGAAAGTTGACTAGTCCAGTTCAAAGCAATAAAACAAGGTGAGAGAATGATGACCATGTATAGACAATGACCACTTTTATTTGTTCCACAAATACATTTTTAAAAATTTATTGGAAATATATATACCTGCCTCTTTAAGAAAAGGCTAGCAGAGGCTCATACTAAAGCTTTGACTCTGGAATTTTTAATTTCACCTACCCAAGAATACAGAAGTATAGAATTCCTTGAATCTTTCAAAGTACCCACTTTGAATATTCTTTCATTAAAATTCTGAGTCAGAAGATTTGAATTTGAGTACTGAGAATAAACCAGATTTCTGTTTAGAGGCTGGTTAGCAAAAAATTTGCAGTCTAACTCCTTCTTTTCCCCCCACCCCCCCAAATCAGAGCATGAATATCAAACAAACTTGGCAACTAATTATTATGTGACATTTTCATATTTGTGAAAAAAAAAAACTCAATCAGCTGAGATGAAGAACTCTATACATGTTCTGGAGCTTCATTGGTACTCCTTCTAAATTAAAAAAGATATGATACTTTTGGCTTCTTATCCACCCAGCCTAACATCTCTAACATCTGATCAAACTAAACAAAACACAGCTAATAGGACTATTTCATCTGGTGCTGCCCCTCACACATGTCACGTTCCTCCTGATCTGATTCATCTCCAAGTTCCATAAGACTTTACTGTGGAAACATCATATCTATTCCATCATTAACTTCCTTTCTCCTCCCTTACCTCATTGTTAGTTCTCTGACTTTTTTTTAAATGTTGGCGCAAAAGACATTAGGGGTGGCACCTGTGACTCAAAGGAATAGGGTGATGGCCTAATAGGCTGGTATGCCAGAGGTTGCAGGTTCAAACCCAGCCTCAGCCAAAAATTGCAAAAAAAAGAAAATGTAACAGCAGCAGGAGTAAAGAAAGAGTTGCAATAATTAGGCATAGTACTTAGATAATGAGTTAATATTATTTGGAAAGAATGTATAATGAACACAGAGTAAAGAAAGTAATAAAACTACCACCTACCACCCTGAAGATTGTCATTAGAAACTGGCCACTTTATTAGTTGACACTCTGATAGTTTGGAAGGAGGATGTTATGTCCAGATAAGCATACATAATACACACAACTATTATGTATGCATTATAATTAAAAATTGAAAAAAAATTAACTCTAAGTAATAACACAATGATCAACCTTTCATTACAGACAACAGAGTTTCCAAAAAAATTGCTTTCAAGAAAAAGTACGTATCATAAAATTCACTAATGAAGCAGCATAGTAGTCATACTTTCTAATGTGTCATAATAGAAAAGTAAATTGTGAATTACATAACTAGGAATCATCTATTAATATTTATCATCCCCTCTCTCTGCTATTTTCTTTTTTATGAAGTTTACTACTAGTTAATCCTTAGATCTTATTGTGGTCCAAAGTTGTAATCAAGCAGTAGGGGTCTCATAGGTATAGAATGGTAGCATTAACAGATCTAGTCATCATAAGAATAGCATCAATTCCAAAAATCCATTTTATCATAGGAAGCCATTAATCAACATGGCTCTATAGACCTTACTGGTGAACTCAGTAGAAGCTAAGTCAAGATACCTAGATCTGTCTTTAGCAGTTTTTATAGGAAGAAACCTGGTCACCCAAGAAGGTCCCATGAAAAGTTATCTTGTCAACTATGAGCTGACATGTGAAACAGGCCAAGATAAGATTGTATATTTTTACAAGGCCCCACTCTGGAATTTAGACCAACTATTAAGAATAAGGGTTTGGGAAACAACAATATAATATTTCACATGGAAATTTACTCAATCCATAGAGTATGCAAAAATACAAAAATTTTGATCTGAGGGACTATTTTTCAGTTTAATATTGTAATTGAAAGCAATTAGAAAATAGGATTCTATCTATCATTTCTCATGACAAAGAAAGCTTTAAGAATGTCCCCCTTTTATATACTGAGGTTGTAAACTCCTATGTCTAGTCCAAGAGTTGTAAGGTTTGTTGTTTATTTACTCTGATAATAAGAAAAACAATATGCAGAGACTATTTTAGCTTATACTTTATATATATTATAGTTGATTTAGAATAATTATCTTCTCTATTAAAATTTAAGATATATTCTTTGATCTAGGGTCTTATTTCCATGAGACAAGTATTTTACAGCGTTGGCTGTCATCCCAAAATATATTTTAAGAACATTAGCTGTGGTTTATACAATAAGTTAAAAAATATATTAAGATAGTTGAGGATTACAACTGAAAAAATGGCTTTTCTTAGGGTGCTCCCTAATTGCTCTCAAATGAGTCAGGAGAGTACAGAGGTGTTAACTTTGTTTTGAATGTTGCCTTAAAGTAGGAATAATTTCAGACTGATTTAGGCAGTATTTTGTATGTAAACAGCCCCCTTATAAGAATTATTTTATTTAATTCACATCACGTTTAACACACACATGTGTTAAATAAATTCCAATTCCAATTTCTTAGCCTTCCAGACATTACTGCCAATTACTTGTGTGTACCCAGTATGTTTTAAGTCTTAGAACAATTTAAAAATAAACTACTAGTTTAATATAAGCAAGATGACTTCTGTAAACCCCAAATGTATTTACAGTAAGTAAGTAGAGGATTTTAAAATCCCATAGATGCATTCTATTTCTGTCACCATCCAGTTCAAATCAATGACAGCAGTAAGGGGAAGATCACTCAAAACTGTTTCCTTGCTTCAACTCAAACTGAGGAATGTACTGGTTATCCTACCCTAATTCAATTATCCTTTATCTTTGATTCCCAGCTCTAGTTTGGCATTTATTTTTCTATCTAAATTATTTTTTTTTTACTTTGACATTTTTTCTCAGATTCCCTAAGATTATTTATATTGATCTTTTTTGCTGGGTACAAAGCCCTTCCATCTCTAGAAAATATTATCTTTTATTGCTGCTTATCAAATAATTCTTACTGGCTAAGTAGTCATTTCCATATATACAGGCCACAGACTTACCCTGCAGCAGGGAATTGAGAGGAAGCAGGGCTAATTTTTCATCCTTATATTCTGGCTGGACAGATGCCTCTGAAAGTTTACAAACACTTTGACTGCATCTGTTTTAGGAAATACTTTTTGTTAAAAATAATTTTATATATCTTTAAAATTTTAACTGCATCATGAACACATTCTTGCCAAAATATTTTCATGCCATGTGCACAGACATCAATTTGGTGATTTTTTTTTTCTGAAAAGTTATTTATCCCAGTAGTAAATGCTAGAAGTAAAGGGGTATACATTGGAGGGAATATGAATAAAATGTTATGCAAAAAATAATTTGCTGTAAGTATAGAATAAGTCAACCTAAAATTAATCTGAAATTCTATATTTCTTTACTTTTTGTGCTGCATTTTAAAATAAACCATGATGGTAATCTATCTATGCAGTGTTTCATAAGAAAAATTAAATTTTATTTACTTTTACTCTGCCCCTCCAGAGTAGAATAAATTGTCACATAATTTTTTCCACCCCTGATGATCCACTTTCCAGGTAACTTCTGAAGAATTGAATAGTATAATTCAGAATATAATGACCTGGGTTGTGGCTACAGTAACTAGCATATTATACCCAGCCATCACAAAATATGAAGAAAGGTTACAAAATAATACATATCCACTGTCTGATGACTCCATCCTCTCTTCAGATAGTTCAAGCTTCTGTAGTACATGCAGTGAAGAATTTACATACAGAAGCTACACACCTGAAATAGCTAGAACGTTTCAGCCAGACCCTTGTGCATTTACAGTTGATGTGTCAGTAAAAAGAACAAACACAACTTTTGATCATCCTTCTGCACATGTGGAAAGAACAGCTGTTGGGAAAACATATACCACAAAAGGACAGACCATAAACTCTGAACTCAAATATGATAAATCCATACTCCAGTGTTCATATCCTAAGCTCAGAAATAGTAAGTCTGACAGTCACTTATTAGCATTCTTTGAAACAGACACTAAAAGATCTAGGGACGCTACCACTGAAACTGATAGAACTGACAGCTTGGGGAGTTCATTTTTTGGCGATCAAAAAGGAAAAACCATGGATGAAATAAAGAATTTAAAAAATGTTTTTGTTAACTTCAAATGTTATTTGAAAGAAGAAACTCAATTGATTTTAGAAAGCATTTTTCAAGAAATAATGTCTGATTTAACCCAGGCGATTCCCTCTCTTTCTTCTGTTACTGCTGAAGTTTTTGTTGACCAAAATGAGCCTGAAAAAGATGATGCGCTCTCCAATGTTGATATCTCCTCAGCAGCTTCTGATATTGTGGAAAACATGCTTGAGAAATTAGAATCTGCAGTTGAGAAAACATATGTTGAAATGTATTCACAGGAAGACTTGCCAGTTGACATTAAACCAAGCTTAACAGACTATCAGGAACCCACATCATCAAATGAAAAACCTTTAAAAGACTCACTGCCTTGTAGTTCAGAACCCATGTGTGATATTGCAGAGAACATGGTACAAGATATTTTAGAAAGGCTGAAGACTCTTGCATCTTCTAAACAAAATGACCTTCCTCATCCTGAAGACGCAGCGAAACTTTCCGATCAGCAACTTCCGACAGCACCAACATATACATTCCTTCAAAGAGAGGACAGTAAAAAATCTAGTTCTGAATCTGGTGCAGCTAATTTAGTTGTCAAAGAAGAAATACAAAATTTGGTATCAAAAGCTTTTTCCCAGTCCTCTTTGGTTGGTTACATAGAAGAAGCAATCAGCACCATCCTAGGTTATGTACAAACTGAACTTAATGATGAGACACTTATTGCATCTGAAGAAACAGTATTACTCCTGCAGCTATTTGATGATATTTTCACTCAGCTCCATCAGGAACCTGAAAAAGGTAGACACCCTAGAGTAAAAATGACTTCTGACACTGAAGAAAAGTACAGACTTGCTGGCACTAGATTATCTAATCAAGCTAAGCCTAGAAGATCACTTTCACCCATTAATGTTCCAGGCATGGCCCTTTATTCTGAAGATGATAATGAAGAGATAGACAAGATGGTAAAAAATGTGATTGATTCTTCTTTCAAGGAGGAGAAAACAAAATCACAAAAACAGATTCTTAAGCAACAGTCAACAAAGGGAAACACTTGTTTTGAACACAGAACAAATATTGAACCACCTACAAAATCTACTCCTAGAAGCAAAGTTGTATTTCATGATTGGGAATTAAAGTCTGAGCTACCACCTCTTAATAAGGATGGCATTTTAAAGAAAAAGGTCCGCTTGAATAAAGACATTTCCTTTTTTGGCCGAGATCAAAAGCATCAAATACAAAAGGCTTCAGAAAATATAGTTAAAGTTATTTTAACAGAAATGCTCAAGGAGGTACCTTCTGTTCCTCCTGGTCAGTTAGACACCCAAGGACTGTCAAATGAAGAATGGATGGATATGTTCTCTGTATCAGAAATTAACACAGTAGCCCAAGAAATAACAGATGCTGTGTTAAGTATACTTCACAAGGCATCAGGCTACATTTCTAATACCATTAAAACTTCCGTTTCGTCATCAGTTCATCAAACTTCACGAAATAATTTTGAAACTCATCCCACAATCAAGGAAACACCAAATAAAAAGCCATTGAAAATATGGTTTGACAGTGACAAGAAAATGAAATACTTATCTGCAGTCAACATAGATACTACAGATAGTTCCCGGGCAAAATTGCAAGGAAGTGACTCTAAACCCGTAGAGGACATTAATGACAAGATCATAGATACAGTTTTTAAAAGGCTGAAGTTATTTGTTTGTCCAAAATTGCAAATGGACTTCAAACCTTCACTTGCCAAGCAATCTTTATTACAATCTCAACTTAGTTCTTACACAGCTAAAATAGTAAACATCGTTTTGAGTGCTATCCAGAATGAACTGGAACTCAGTAAGGAAAACCTAAATCTTAGGGAAGTCAGCCATACCAAAACCCTTCCAAAAGAGAAAAGACATTTTGATGACACTGATAGTAAATTAAGATCTCTTGTAACAAATGTCGATGATGACATTATGGCAAGTCCGTTATTAACTTGTATTTGTGAAATGTTATCAAGTAAAAATGCAGACTCAAGAAATACTTCACTTCTTTCAGAGTCTGAAACTTCATATGGATCTAAGAACACTGGTAAACAATATAATCTGCCAAGTAGGCAGGATAAAAAAGCTTTTTACAAAACTCTGTCTACTCCCTGTGCTTTCCACAGTATCATTGATGGGAAAGATCTCAAAGAGAATGGCAAACTGCAAGTGGTAGACAGAATTGCGGAGACACTACATGAAATGATAAGCAAGCTCACAGAAACCCACACTCACCCTCAGCCATCCTGTAGTCACCAAAACAAAGAGAAGACGAATGCAAATCAGCAAACTGCTGCATTGAAGTCTAACACTCATCTCATTTCCAAAGCAATTTTGGAATATATTCTTGCAAAATTATGCTGTATTGACACAGATACCAGTTGTGCAAGTTCTGGATTTAAAGCTCTCTCTGAGTCGCTTGACCTTGACAACCTATCATTTACTTCAATTATTGAGGAAATGGGCAAATGCACCGACATCATCTCCAGGATTGTTTCCATACTGATTCAGGAAGACGAAAAAGACGTGACCAAAAGCAATGCAAATATTGCTCCTGTGTCTTCCAAAACAGAGAGAACTAAAGAAACACATCCAAATAAACTGAAAGCTGCAGCTTCGGATATTGTTAACATGGTCTTTGCTGAATTGGAAGGGTTTGCCAGTGGAAATTTAGAAACTATAGATGCTATTAATGAAGAAAGTGAGAGGAGCAGTCAAATGGATTGGGAGTGTGAAAATAGCAGTGTTTTCACAGACACACACGTGGAATCATTGCAGTCTGCTTTATATGTGCACGCAAAGAAGATATCAAATGCTATTTTGAAGGCTATTCAGACAGAATTAAATGAGGATTCATCAGATTTGAGAAAAGATGTGAAAAATTCACCACCTGAGGCACAAATGTTTAAGGAAATAGTTAATTTAGTTTTAGATGCAGTATCCTCAAATATGATTAATGAAACTGAATCTTCAGAGTGTGGCACTGAAAATTATCACTACAAGCCAACTTATGGAAATTTTCTTCCTGGAGGAGCTGAATCAGATTCATTTCTAGAAGATGATGGACATACAGAGAAAATAGTTATCAGAGAGACATCACAACTACGAGAAGAAACTAAAACACATTGTCTTGAACAATGGCTTCTAGAAAGAGCCTTAAATGAAATTGAAGTAAAACTCAAAGAACCACATAAATCTCCAATTACTCCCATTATAAGAAATATTTTGAAGGAAATTTTTCAAAACGCTTTAATAAATCAATTAAGTGTGCTCTCTCTCTCCCACCCTCCTTTTAGTGGTATGTCTCACAATGTTGATGAGCCAATTACTCAAACATCTGTTCCATTTATTGATAAAATGATGGGTCCTTTTGTGTCTGAAGGTGATGTGACCATAGTAACAGATAATATTGTTAGAACTATATTTCATAAACTTTATTTAGCTGCCATGAAAGGAAGAAATGTAAGGGAAGATAAGTGTAAAAACATCACCTTTTCAGCAAATGATTCTTATCCTGAACACACCTATAGGAGAAAGTCTTCTGTCACACTGTTGGACAGAAACCCACATATTCTCCAGTCCAGATTCAATGTTGACAAGCAGACCAAGGAAAATGTAGTCGAAGACATTGTACAGGCAGTATTAACAAATTTAGAAAGTTTTGCTACTTCCAAAGTAACATCTCTCTTGTTTCCCCAAGAGAACTTCACAGGTCCAATGCCTTTACCGATTGAGGAAAATAAGACTGCATCGAGGAAAGCATTATTAGCTAAAGATTCCTATTCAGATGAGCAATCTTCCTGTTGCTCAGTGGATCATATTAAGTTAGGAAAGACCAACTTTTGCCAACTGTCTTCATCTAAATTAAATTCTTATGCGACAGAAGTGGCTAGAAAACTTTTGCAAGGTATAAAACATGAGTTAGATAAAGAAGGAAAAATTCCTTTCTCAACTCCTAACATTGTGGTTTCTGATAGTAATATTGCAAGTCAAATTGTTAACACGGTGTTAAATATTGTATCAGTTAAAAGCAAATGTGACAAAAACAATTCTGACAATAAACTTGACTCAGGTCAGCAAGAAGGTATTATTGAAACGTTGTTCAATAAGACAGAATATCGAAAAGTACTTCAGTTTCAAATACAAGATACCATTGAAGGTATCTTGTGTGACGTTTATGAAAACACAGTGTATCAGAATAATCTCTCCTATGCCACACCTACTCTGAAATGTAGCATAGCCGGTAAACATTCCGAAGCAAATTCTGAAATGTTCATTGAGGGTACAAACAAGATTATTCCAAAACTTTCAGTTCCTAAATCAGATGTCATTTTGATATCCAGAGATATAGTGAACATTGTGCTTCAGAATCTCAGTACGTCTGTAATGTTTGTCATGAATGCAAAGACTCCTACTTCAGCGAGATTGCCCCTGACCTTTTGTGATACATTTCCCAAAACAGAAAGTCAAGAATCTCCTGTTAAGGCTTCAAAAATTGAAAGAAAAACTGTGACTTTTTCATACTCAAGAAATCAGAAGTCATCTTATGCTGATGATAATCAGAAAACTGTAGTAAAGAAAGAGGACATCAAAAAATCTGGACTTGACCTATGTGAGGAAAGTGTAAATTTCATTGCTACAACTATTTTCAATCGTTTAGAATCTTTTGCCACAGAAAGAATAGATTCATTAATTACTTTTGCTTTCCAGCCTAACAAAAAATCATTTGTTAGCACAGATTTGGGGAACCGTAAACAAGATCAAAGCATTTTTCATGAATCAAGCCAAGTAGAATCAAATGTGAATGTCTGGAGACTATCAACAACTGAAACCATTCTCAGTCAAGACGTCACAGACCCTGCTTTTGCCAGTGACAGGAAGAAGAGTGGACCCGCAATTCATGTGCCACAAGCTATCCTTAAGAAATACGCTAATGTCATTGCCAGCATTACCTTGAAGCTTATTAAAAATGATTTAGACTTAGAAATCCAAAAGATATATCCACACTCAGATAATATTTTATTCCAAGAAAATATCATTGTGAGTGAAATTGTCAATAGTATGCTAAAGATTTTAGATAGAAGATCTGTAAAGGAAACTGATTTTTACTCAAAAGAGAATCCCAACATTTCACAATTAACTGAATCAGATGCAACATCCCTGCAGAAGGAAGGAAAAACCAAACAATCTCTTCTGACCCAGAATCAACTAGAACAAAACCAAATGATATCAGCAAAGAAAACCCAAAGAATTATTTTGGAGGAAATATTTATGAGAAATAGAGACTCAAAACAAAAAGAAAAAAATGAATTGCTGACTGTAGTGGAAGAACATTTGAATAAGTTGTATCAAAGAGTAATGGATGTTATAGGCCATTTGCCTCCATTTAATGAAACTTCTAATTTGACATCTAATTCCAAAGTTAAAACTGCAGGCATAACACAAAAAAATGTTCTTCAAGCATCTATTAACACCGAGGCAAACGACATAGTTGAAAGTGTCTTGGGAAAAATGTACTCTGTAGTTGTGACATCAATATATGAAAATAATAAAAAGAAAGAAACAGAAATGCCTGACTACAAAGATCCCTTACTATTGAAATCATCAAGGTACAGAGAAACTAAACAAGCAGGAGAAAGAAGTAGCTCTCCCAGCCACACAGTATCACAGATTCATTCTTACACAGAGAGTCAAAATGTCTCTGCGTTGGAAAGGCCTTTTTTGCAATATTTGCCATCGCAAGTAGAAAAAGATTTAGTTCAAGCAGTTCTTGATAAAATCACAAATTTTGTCTCACTTCATGTAGATGAGAACTTGCCCTCTGAAAGTTGTTCTGATGAGTCACAACTTCTAAGGCAACCCGGTTCCAAAGACAGCCCTAAGAACAGCCCTAAGCCAAGTTTTAAAACAAGTTTGAAACCAAGATCAAAAGGTAGCTCTTTGTCTAAAGGTACAACAAAACCACACCTAGGCCCAAGTGGTGCTAAGGCCAAGAGCAAGACCAGGTTGGGTCCTGGGGAGAAGATTCCAAAAGACAGCCAGTCCAAGGCTGCCACTGGACTGTCAAACGTTCAACCAACAGGAGACGACAAAAATTTACTGGAAACAAAATTACCCAATTCAGAATTAAAAATGTTTGCAAAGGTCATAGTAAGTAATATCTTGGAAGCAGTTGTGAAAGAATTTGAAAAGGTGAAAAAAAACAGAGCAATGGTAAACATGAAAGCTTTGCCATCTGATCAAATTATGGCCGCAGATAAAATAGTTAACATGGTTTTACAAGAATTACATGTTACAAAAAAGCATCCTTTTGATTATCCAGTAAAATTCTCACATTTGGATGACCTTAAACTTTCACAGGGGAATATAGGTTCAGAGTCCCTTACCCATCAATCATGTTTTTACTTGGAGAATGTTTCTTCACAGCTAGAACAAATTTTTCCTAAGGAAGGTATATTTAAAAAAATGTTTGACAAATGGCAGACAGAATCAAATGACATGGAAAATGAAAAATGTAAGCTATTGACAATTGCTGAAAATGTTTTGACTGAAATTTCAATAAAAGCAAAAGAATTAGAATATTCTCTTTCACTTTTAAATTTGCCACCTCTTGAGAATTATGAAAGGTTTTATCATCGTCGTAAAGGAGCTTCGACTAGAGCTGAGGATACCAAAGCACAAATTAATATGTTTGGAAGGGAAATTGTTGAAATGCTATTTGAAAAACTGCAGCTTTGTTTTTTGTCCCAATTGCCCACTCCGGATTATAAAGAAGTGCCAGCAAACACTAAAGAACATATAACCGCTAAAAGTAAATACGGCGTTCCGTGCAAGCGAATCCCCAGCAGTTTACCATTCTCTGCCAGGAAGATGAAAGACACATTTTCTGTGAGCTCTCACAACCAAGTTGTTCAGGATATCATAGAAAGGGTTTTAAACATATTAGAGTCCTTTGTGGACTTGAAGTTTAAACATATCTCTAAATACGAGTTTTCTGAAATAGTGAAAATGCCTATAGAAAACCTTTTTCCTGTCCAGCAGAGACTACTGAGCAAAAAGATGTTGGCAAGACTACAACCACTAAAAACATTTTCTGATGAATCCAAGTTCAGTACTATTTCCAAGGAAAATATACAGAATACCCTTCTACAGGTTCATTCATTCCATTCAGAATTACTTATATATGCCATCAGTATTGTCAGTGACATGCTTGGTATGATTAAGAACAAGCTAGACAAAGAAATAAGCCAAACGGAACCCTCTTCAATTAGTACTTTGAAAGAGAACTTTGTAGCAAGTGATATCATTGGCACACTGATGGACCAGTGTACTCATTTCAATGAGTCTTTGATCAAAAATCTTGCACAGGAAAATTTGCAAGGAGTTGAAAACGCCTACTTTGTTAACCAGGTTAGACTTGAAACGCGTATGAAAACGCCCACATCAAAGTTAAAGGAAGCCAGTTTGGGGAATAAGTCTCCACAAATGAGTGTCCCCAGCATGGTGCTTTATTCAGAGGAAGACAGGGAAAAGAAATATAAGATTTCATCAAATTTACCCTCCTATGTCAGCTCCTCTGTAGAAGACACAATCAAAAGCTTAGAGCCAGTGGAAAGGCCCGATTCAGAAACTATACCATCATTTTCTCTACACAAGGTACAAGATCACAGCCCAAGAAGACCAAACTTTGGCTATTTCGATGAGGTGGTGACAGGAAATAGCTTCCTTCCCGAAGGCAGTGTCTTACAAAAACTTTTTAAGAAAGCAAATGATTCGTCAGAAACAGCATTAAAGCAAGTCATGTCATTTATGGAAACAGGAAAAAGCGAAAATCCCAGAGTGTTTCATTATGAGACCCTAAAACAAGTTGAGCCAAACCCAATTCAGACAACTGTTCCTCCACTCAAAATATGTTTAGCTGCAGAAAACATTGTCAATACTGTGCTGTCCAGCTATGGCATTCCAAGTCAACCCCACGTGAACGAAAGCATGGAAGCAATGAAACCATTTTTCATATCAAAGCAAAGCTCTTTTCCTGAGGTATGTGGAGGACAAAGGAATGAGGAAAAAAGTTTGCTTAGAATGTGGCATAGAAGAATCAGCTGCTTACCTGAAGAAGAAAACAAAAAACCTGAAGTCAGCAGGATAGATTCTTCTTTATTGCACAAGTGGCATAAAAATAAGTACCCAAAGAAAAGAGAATCTCTGAATGAAATTGAAGTCATGGCTTTTACTGATCATGAACTGGGTCTTAGTGAAATCCATTCAATAGCGAGGCATGTCACCACATCTGTGGTCACACATCTAAAGAACTTCAGGACTAAAGGTAAGAAGGAGATAACTTACTCTAAAAGTTGGCATAATTTAGGAAAAAGAATAAAAGATAAGTTTAAAAGAAGTCCTGTGCAATAAGCTTGCCTTCAGTGTTTTTTTGCAATAGCCTTGGAAGTGGAGGTGATTATTTAATTGCTTTTTAACCTATCATAGTGCTAAAAGAAAAATAAAAGGTAAATATTTGTATCATTTTAACCTGAATGTTGTGTTGGTCAGTATTTAATATCTGTAGATGAAAGAAAATGAGATAATTTTGAAGCAGGAGATTTTGGTTGTTGAGAATGAGGCATGAATTCCAATGAGTTTTTAAAGTTCTTATACATGACTTCTGTAATCATAAGTCAGGACAGTTTAATTGATTTAAAGTTATGCAATGTTTTTTTCAAAGTGTATCATTGAAGCTTTTGCTGTAATTATTAGCATTTTATAAGTACAGTAGAATTAACTATTTTATTTACATTCTAGTATTCTCACTTGAATTCCTTTATTATACTCTGTATATTCCTTTACAAGGATTATATTTACATTCCCTTTTTCAGTATTCTTTTCTGTCTACATTAGGTTAAACTATATATAATAGTCATTTTTGTGTCAAAACTATTGATTATTGGTAGTTTAATCACATTTAATTTCATAGTACTATCATAACCCTAAACTGGGCCAATACTTCCAGTCACCAATAATTAGTTGCTACATTACTGGTCCACATATATCATCTGCCTGCCATTCAAATAGGAGATATTAATAATCCTTTCCACCTGTACAAGGAGGTTGTTTCCTACCCTCAAAGCTAGGATTCTCTCAGGGTGGGCAATTAGTTATGCATCTGCAATTACAAACTTACCCAGGCATGACCTAACTTACCTTAGAAAAATAAAGAAAAACAAAACGAGCAGAAGTAGACCCTTGATCCCATCTCATTAGTACTTGGCTCCTTCTATCAAGTTGATTTTCTAATCAGAAGTGAATATGTAGGAAATGCATATTTATCTTCTAAAAGTATTGATGAGGAAATCGAGCTACAAACAATATGATTCCAATAGAAATAAAAAATGATGGAATGGCAAAAAAGAATTTCCCTAGATCTCAACATGATCACTTAGCTTAAAGCCACCTGTCTCCAAAGAATCTCACCTGATTCCACAGAAAGAAATATAATATGTAATTAGGCTCCGAATAATTTTTATGAAAAAATAGTTTGTTTCTTGAGCTGCCACTCTCGTAAATTGGTCATCCCAAGTAGGTAACGATTTGTAACAAAGAACAGAACAAAGAATAGTGTCCTTTGGCTAGTTAGGTTGACATTTCTTTGTGACAAATTGTTCTCTAGGAGTTAAAATAGGACTGCCATTGCAATCTATCGCTAACCTTTCGGGTGTTGCCACACTTTTATTTTAGTCAATTTTATATTGCAGCACCATCCCTTAGCATGCTAAAAAGTGAAGCCAGCATTAACATTAAATGTTTTATCTAAAAATATTTTGAAATATAGATAGAAGATCTCTAGATAGCACCAAAGATGTGAGAGGATATAACTCTAAATCTGGAAATCATATCTCCTTCTGAAGCTTTTCAGCTTCTTAACACCCATAACCATCCAATCAAGGCAGACACCAGTAACTGGCTTGGAGATTCAAATTCTTTGGGGCTATTTTTCAACTTTCTGGCTAAAATTAAGATTCTACAAAATAAGAAATAAATATTTGAGGAAAACTCAATTTATTTCTGCAGTAGTTTTTTTTTTTCTTTAGTGGGGTGCTCCATAGGTGAAATATATATGCAAATAATTACCAGTATATTGCATTTTCCATATTTCCCTTAGTGCATACTAAAAATGGTAACGTTTTCTTTTTAAGTTTTCAGTGAGGAGAAAATGTCTATTATTTCTACATTGTCAAGGAAAAAATATGAATCTAAACAGCCTCAAAAAAGTATTTACAATGATGTTTCAATTTGTCAATTTTGTGAGCATCTCACTGAGTCAGTCATTTACCATTTAATTTCAAGCATTTCTGATGGCACCAAAGAAAGTAGAGAAAAAGAGAAAATATCCAAAATCCAAGAAGCAGCATTTAACAAGATTATTTCAGTGCATTCTGAAGTGTTTGAGACCAGGTCAATTTCTATTGGAGAACTTGCTTTAAATATTTCTGAAATCATTATTAAAATACTTTATAATAGTAACATTATAAAGGCTGACAGTGTACAGCAAATATGTTCCATAAAAACAAATTTCGTTTACTGTCCAGGAGTGGCTTCTGCTGACTTTGATAACCTCTTTCAGGATCTCTCAATAGGAGTGATTCATGTACTGTCTAAAGAAATAGGAATAAATCAACACTTTGAGAACAACAGAGGAAACAAATTATGCTCTGTGATTAGGAATGATAGTGTGTCCATTTATGACAAAACCAATACCGTGGAAACACAAACAGGTCCTAGAGATTGGCAGTCATCTATTCAACAAATGGATCAACTAGTTCAAAAAAAAAAATTAAACCATCTTGCACATAAGTTAGACAACCTAGTTGGTAACCTAAAAACAAACGAATCCAAAGACATAGTCAATAAAGTTTTTAATATTGTTTTAGATTTATTTTTGCCTGATGAATGCCCAGATAGGGCTACAGATTCTGGAGAAACAGCAAGAACATTTTTCTCCTCCCCAAATAATCAACAAAATAATAGCATACTTACAAATAACCTAGGGCTCTCCCCCAAATCAGTTTTTCTTCTCAATATTGTGTGTGAGAAACTTATTAGAATACTTTTGGAAAAATGTACAAGTACTGCCTCTCCTGATAATGATCCTATCTCTAAAGAAATACCAGCAGAAGAATGCCAACTTTTAAAAATACTTCAAAATGTAGAAGACGGGAAATTTGATTTTTTAAAGAGAGCAACAGATTGTGAAAAACTTCATGGCAATTACATGCCAGACCCTCTGGAAAATATGGAAGAAATTGATCAAGATTTATTGTCATCAGACTCTGTCCTTAGTGTTATTTCCCACAGTTTAGTTAAATCATTGATGGACAAATTAGTTCACAGTGTACAACAAACTCCTGAAAGTCCACCTTTTGCAAATGAACATTTGAACTGCAGAACAAGAGAAATACAATCTAGTTTCACAAAAACAAAAAGGTCAGAATTAAGAGAATCAGGACAAAGTCAAGGCTCTTTAAGATTCTTGAGTTATGAGAGCAATTCTTTGAGAGAATCCTTGAACAATACCAGTGTGGTCGGCTCCAAAATACAAGCACCATTTTGCAAGAAATCCAAAGTAAAATCTTCTTCCGTGTCTCCTCTCAAAAAACGAACAAAGAAAATGGATACAGTAGGCATTCACAACAAGCTACATCAAGGAGGTGTGAATACAGGTGTTTATTCAGCCACGTTTTTGGAAGAAATAATTTCAGAATTGTTTTTTAATCTCTCTACCTCATTGTGGTACAAAAATAAGAACGTCAGTGAGGCCCGGCTATATGAGATGAATACATTATTTATTAACAATGTAGTGCATGAATTTAATAACATTCCAGTCCCTGTTCTCCGATATGCTGAAGAAAGGTTGTGTTTTCCACCAGTCCCTAAAGAAACTGTTAGTAAGATTGTTGACTCAGTTTATTATGATGTTTTACAGCAATATGAAACAAAAGTGACCTGTAGTTATAATCTATCATATGACAATACCTCACTAGCAGAACAAATAACTAATGGCATATTGTTAGAGATTTTAGACTACCAACTCCCATCTTCCCGTAGGGCACAGCTCATGCCCCACTCTTATTACCCTCTTCAAGCTGAAATTATACTGCAAAAGCTTCAAAATAACCTGAGAGAATTTATTTCCCTACCCAGGTCTTCAGCAGGCTATCACACCATGTTATCACACTCCTTTTTAGAGGACGCCATCAGAAAGCTTTTATCTCAGCTCATTCTTCCACCTGATAAGGCTTCCTTCTTTAGACAACAGTATTTACTGAGTGCAGATTTTAATGAAATGTCCACCCGTATTACAAATAAGGTTATGTCAGCCATTTCAAAGCATAAAATATGGTTCACTATATATGATAATCAAGACCTGTGTACTGGAACAAACCTCCAAAAGATGGTGGATTCTGTTTATAGTAATATTTTGCAAATGTCTGACTCTCTTGCTTCAGTACAGAAAGGCATAATCAGCCGATGCCCAGTGATAGTTGACCGAATAGCCAGTTTTATTATCCAAGAGATTATTGAAAATCATCTTCAGCCATTTTTGTGTGGAGAGCTTTTACCTCGTCCAAGGACTCCACTGGATGCAGTCTCTAATATGGTGCAGCAGGTGCTCAGTGAAGTCATAGAGTCAGACAGACCCCAGAAGCCATTGCCCTCGGGTGTTTACCCAGATACATTTGTAGGGGAGATTGTTGCCAGACTTTTATCAAAGATTTTCAACACAAAGCATAACACTACAGTTGAGCTGAAAGGCATAACCAAAAAAATAGTAAACTCGATAAATAATCATTTTGATGAAGCTAAAATTCATATTCCGCATGATGACAAAGAGCAGTGTTTCCCCTCTGCCAATACGGATATTGTAGATGAACTTGTCACCTTAGTTTATGGAAATGTTTTAAAACAGTATGGGTTTGATCCTAACATTGACAAAGAGTCAGAAGATACTGATAATTTTGTGGAAAATATTACCAATTCAATTATAGCAACTATTTCAGATTACCTTCTTCATCCACTATTTTCTGGGGATTTGTCTGCTTCTTCCTCTTCTATTTCAGTGGCTGAGACTATTGTCCAGGACATCCTCAGTAACATCAGTAAATCTATCAAGTCCAGCCAGAGTTTACCTCTGTATAACACCTTGCTGCCATACACATTTTTAGAAAACATGATCAGAGTACTATTATCTAAATTCTTTCCTTCTTTGTCTAGCATGCCTCCTAACAAAGAAAATCCCAAACATAGAACAAAATTGAATTTCAATGAAATTGCTTCTAACCTCATTAGTGATATTAGGATGAAAATCTCCCAACATGAAATTCGATTTTCAAAAGATGAAGAAGAAACCAAGTTTGTTTATTCAGAAGATGATGTTCAGCATCTTGTTGACTCAGTATTCAAAAATATTTTACAAAATTCTGAGTCGCCAGAATCAGTTGAACAAAGTATCACAAGCAGTAACGATTCTCTTATTGATAAGATAGCAGGTTTTATCATCAAATATATCTGTCAACAACATCTTCAGCCGTTTGTGGATGGAAAGGCATCATCTTCTTCATCATATGCATGCTTTGGTAATGAAAGAAGGCAATTATTTTATGGCAGTGTTTATTCCTCAACATTTTTGGAAGATGTGGTCTCTGGAGTATTAAGCAAAATATTCCACAGGGTGGTAGGGATTGTACAAACAAAATCAGTAAGAGATTCAGAAGATGAACTGTTTGATAAAGCTGAAAAACTCATACACTTTATAACAGAGGAATTCTCAAAAGCCCAAGTTAGTGTTTTAGATAATGCTGAGGAACAATTTTGTTTGCCCCCAGTGGAGAGAGATACAGTAAATAAAACTATTGACACAGTGTATAGCAAAATTTTGCAGGAATATGAAATGGAAATCATGCCCAGTAAAGATTTTCTAAATGACCCAAAGACATTGGCTGAAAGGGTAACTAAAATCATCCTGTCCGAAATTATTATTTTTCAAATACGTCCAAATCTTATAGCAAAACTGCCTTTGAGGTCACATTCCAAACTCAGTGCAAATGTTTTAATAGGTAAAGTCCAACACAGTATTAGTAAATCAAGATTCCGAAGACAAGCTTCAACCATATATACAACTATGTTATCACACGCTCATTTGGAAAAAATAATCACTCAGCTTATATCTAAGATGAATCCATTGGCCTCTGGTGAAGAACATGTAGATATTTCTCGATCGGACTTAAATAATACAGTCATAAAATTGATAAATGAAATAATGTCAATAATTTCAAAACATGCAATATGTATTGTAAAACATGGGAATGAAAAACAAAGTGTGATTTCAGAAAAAGCTATCCAGTCTATGGTTGATTCCATTTATGCGGATCTTTCTCATTCAAATCTGTACCAGTCTCTTACAAAAGATAAAAAAGGCATAAGTAATATACCTGTGTCACAGGTAGCAAGTTTTATAATAAAAGAGATTTTTAACCATCATCTTCAGTCATTTTTATCCGGAGATAAATCCCTTCTTTCAGCTGCAGATAAATCCCTTCTTTCAGCTGCAGATAAACCTCTTCTTTCAGGTGCAGATAAATCTCTTTTTTCAGCTGCAGTTGATCAAACTTATCAACCAACAGCAACTGATTCTAAACAAAGAGAATTGTCTCTTATTGTGAACTCAGCTGCCTTTTTGGAGGAAGTAATTTCTGAGCTTTTATGCAAAGTCCTTTATGCATTTTCACATAATGTTTCGGCTGCTGAATACCCGGATAGAACAAAAGTCAAAATCACTGAGATTGTTGCGACATTGGTAAATTTTATTGTTACGGAATTCACTGCGTCAGAGATTTTAGTTTCAGATAACTTGGATGAAAATTTGTGTTGTTCAGAGAGATATAAAGAAATGGTTCAAAAAACGGTTCGTTCAATTTATGAAAAAATATTAGATGAATATAAATCTCTGATTAAAATATATAGGGTTTTACAAAGTGACACTCTCTGTTTTGGAAGGAAAATATATCATTTGCTATTGGAAGAACTTTATGATTACCAGGTGCAATCATTAGTTTCAGGAGAATTAGAGTCGTCTTCCTATTCTTCCCTTCAAGCTAATAACATCATCACACGTGTGCTTAAGGTCATCACGAAGGACAGTCATGCCTTGCCATCATGTATGACTATACTGCCTCGTTCTCAATTAGAAGATATAATTTACAAGCTCCTACTGCATATCTTCCCTTCCACTTATGATGAAAATGATCTAAAAGAGGAGGAGGTTCCATCAGATAGTGAGTTTGAGGATGCAGCTTCAAGTCTAACTGATGAAATTATAAAAGAAATTTCTGAACACGAGATCCGACTTTCCATGGCAGAGGATAATGCTGAAAGTACACCTTTAGAAGCTGTTGAAAATGTGGTTGACTCCATATGTAATAATATTCTGAAAAAATCTGAATTCCAAGATGAAGTACAAAAAAGTGAAGACACAAAAGGAGACTCATTTCTCAGTAAAATAGCTGGCTTCATTATGAAGGAAATCATGGATCTTCATTTGCAGCCATTTTTACATGGTGAAGAATCATCTTTCAGCAATAAGGACCATGTCACTGAACCTTCTAACTCTGATAAAGAAAAGGCACAACCGTCTCTATATTCAGCTACATTTTTGGAAGATGTAATTGTTGACCTTGCTCACAAATTTTGTTCTCTCCCCATTTTTTCTGAAGAGTCTAAGGACAAAGAAATGCCAGAGCTAGACACTGTGGACTGGGCTATAAAATTTGCAAATTCTCTGATTGGAGAATTTAAGAAAAGTAAAATTAAAGTTTTACCAAATGCTGAAAAACTGTTTTCTTTCCCACCAATTGATAAAGAGACAGTTGGTAAGATATCTGATTTTGTATACGACCAGTTTATAGGAAAATGCGAATCCGATGATGTGCAGAAAAATGATAAAAATGACATGTTTATAGAAATGATTTGTGATTTAGCTCAGAAAGCAATCTCTGCATTCAAGATTCAACCACTTTTTTCAGGGGACTGGTCTTCCATCTTTTTTTCATTTCTCAGTCCAGAGAACATCACCCAAAGAATTCAACACTTACCACAAAAGATCTCTACAAAGGTAATCAGTTGCTTGAAAGGGAATCAACTTACTTTGCCACAGCAATCACGTAAACGCACTTCTTTATCCTCAGACCAGAAAAATACAACGGACAGTCTGGAAATAGATAAAGGCACAGTGAGTAGAAAGAAAAGTTCTAAAACCAAGAACATGTCAATGAAAAAAGAGGACATCCAAAATCCAATACTTACTTCTATAACTGCCATTATGAAAAGCAACATGTTTAACCTGATATCAGGGTCAGTTACAGATATGACAAACAAAAAGAAAGAAGATAAAAATAAAATGGGAAGTTCTAGTCAAAGATATAGTGAGAATGTATCAAAAGTTTCTTCTCCAGCTAGCAGTATGAAGAAAAAAGATCCTGTGGAGACAGATTGGAGTGAAAAACCTAAAAATGATGAAATAGACAAAAAAAGAAACTTAGCTCCAGAAGATAAGGAAGATCAAGGTGAGGTTGTGCATACACATTTTTCTGTAGATATTAATGATCTGGAATATGAGGAGGAAGTACTTGAGTCAGAGTTTGAAAAAGACAATGATAAAAACATGGACAATACAAGAGAAAGATCATTTAAAAAAGACAAGAAGTCCTTTCGAGTATCTTCTTTGGAATCCCAGGAGGAAAACATAGGGAAAAGTGAAACGTTTCCAAAAATGAAAAGTTTGGAAATAGTATCCCAAAAGTCAAGCAATGAGGGCAAGAGAGAATTTGCAGTTCAAACAGATATGCACGAGGTACAGTACTCAGACTATGAACATGTTCAAAATGTCATAGAAAATATTTATGATGATGTTTTTGTACTATCTCATCAAGAACCATCAGATATTTCAAGATTAAGTTACAATAAAAGCCCCTCACATGATAGAGCATTAAATGTAACTCAAGAAGCTAGCAAGGATTTACTAGAGCCTGTTACAGTGGAAAATTTTTCCTTCTCAACTAACAAAAATGTCCCTTCCAAAGAAAAAGGAGAGAGAGACGAAGAGAGAGGAAGAGAAAGAGAAAAAGAGGCAGAGAGAGAAAAAGAAAAAGAGAAAGAGATTAAAAGTAAACCTAGTATACAAGATTTACCTCAGAAATCCCCAGAAAGTAAACCTGGGATTTTTCCTGCTAAACTTTTGGAAGATGTTATTACTGAGATGGTTAACAAATTGATTTTTTCTTCCTTACCTGAAACACAAACACATGATAAATGTCAAAATATAAATGATGATGAAAATCAAGCTGAACTCTACGATACTGCTATGAAACTTATTGATTCACTGCTCAAGGAGTTTTCAGATGCTCAAATTAAGGTATTTAGGCCAGATAAGGAAAATCAACGTCCTCCGCCTATCGGCAGAGAGTCTTCATTTTCTAAAATGCCTTCCGGCCATAAAAAACCAAGTACAGATGAAACACCACCCAGCATTAAGATAAAAACTGAGCATAATCTTCCATGTCCACAGAAAATGTCTAAAATACCCTCTTCAGATAAGATATCTTCCATAGAAAAAATACCATCAGTTGATAAAACATTTGTCAATAAAGTTGTTCACTCCTCCGTGTGCAGCATTTTGAAGGAATATAAATCACAAGACTCCATTTGTAAGAATATAAACAGTGATGGAGAAACTCTAGCAAGGCAGCTATCTAGTGCGGTGATAAATGAAATTTTTCAACATCAGCTTAACTTGATATTTTGTGATGATATTCCAGTTTCAGCATGTCTGCCTCTGGAATCAAAGGATGTTTTTAAAAAAGTCCAAAGGGTGGCCAAAACAGCCAGCAAAGAATGCCAAACATCATCACCATATACCATCATGTTGCCTCATAAATTTTTAGAGAATGTGATTTCTGCTCTTTTATCTAAATTTTTCTCAAGAATATCCAGTACCAAAGCAAAACACTTTGGAAGTTATTTGTTCACAGAACTAGATGTCCTTCATATGAAGTTAGTAAGTAAAGTTGCAGCCCACATCTCGAAAAATGAAGATATGACTATCCAGTATGTAGAACCCTTACAGTCCAATGATGATGAAATTATTCAATTAGTGGCTCAGTCTATTTATAATAATCTCTTGCCACAGTTTGGATCAGAAGAGATTATACAAAATTGTGTGACTAGTGGCTGCAAAATCCTTTCAGAAACCATAGTTGACTTGGTTCTCCAAGAAGTGGCTAGCAATCAGATGCAGAACTATTTTTGTGGAGACCTAACGCCAAATCAGTGTGCAGAAGTTGAAAGTGTTGTTGAAAATATCCTTAAAGAAGTTATCCGAACTCCCAACATTCCCCCACGTGAATCATCACGTGCTCATAAACTGTCTTATAACATAGTAGAAGAAATTGCCGTAAAATTTTTATCAAAGCTTTTATCTGTGTTTCCAAACATGCATAAGGAACGAGGCAAATCCCCAGAAACTGAAATGCAAAAAATATCCTCAAAAATATTAAATTCAGTCCAAGAATTTATCTCTAAAAGTAAGATTAAACTTGTAGCAGCAGGCAAGGAACCACCTACTGTGCCTTTGGCTGACAATGCAGTTATTGACAAAGTAGTGAATTCTGTTTATACAAGTGTTTTAAAGCACTCTGGTTCTCTTGCTTCTGTATTTAAAGATTTAATGAGTCAGAGCAATGCCCTCTCTGATATAATAGGGTTTTTAATGGTGAAGGAAATTTCTAATTCCAAATTTCAACCTCAAGAAGAGGAAGACGTATCAAGTACAGAGTTAGTTCTGGAAGCTGTCAAAATTATGGAAAAAGTGGTCAAAATTATTGATAAATTTAACTTCCAAGAAAAGGCTTCATGCAGAAAAGATTCTACATTAGATGCCAGGTTTTTAGAGGAAACATTGGCCTTGTTGTTGGCTAAACTAGTGGAGCTTCCAGGAACCTCAATTGAAGATGAAAAAAACTTACCACAGCCTGAATTAAATAAAATTGCATTGCAACTGACAAAATCTGTAACAGCTGAAATCTCTAAAAGTAACATTAGTCTTGTTGCTGATGATTCCAAAAAACAAGTTTTAAATACAGAAAACATAGAAATGATTTCTCATGTAGTGGATTCTGTTTATAGTGATGTCCTACAACAATCTGGAACCCCAAAAGAACTTTATTACGATATCAGAGATTCAAACACGGTTTTCCCTAAAAAAGTGGCTAGTTTAATTGTTGATAAAGTTTCAGGTTTTTCATCAGATACAAGTAGTCCAAAACATCTAACTGCTGATAACTCTAGGAAGCTAGACGTTAATAGAATTGTTCGAAAGGCGCGATCACACTCTGATAATAGAGTCTCTGACACAGACAAAGAGGAATCAGACCAAGATTCACCGGAAGAGGAATTTTCAGGTGAAATAGTTCCACATGTTGGGAAAAAAGCAATTAAAGTAGATCCACGTATTGTTTCTGAACACTTAGCAGTCATTTCTGTAAAAACGCAACCTCTTGAGAAGCTTAAGATGGAGTGTTTAAAAAATACTGGACATAGTATAGCAGAACTGCGAAGAGCTTCAATAACCGGTAGAAATTACTCAGACACTTCTTATACGGGAGAGAGAAAGAGGGAAAGACGCACCTCGTTGGATAGGACTGGAAGACTGGATGTAAAACCCTTAGAGGTGAGTGCAAAAGTGATGGCAGTGATTTCCTTCCTCAAATAGGTAAATGAGAATGCATTTTTTGTTGTTGTTGCCCAGCCCAACAAGAACTGGTTGCACCAGTTCATCCATATAATTTACTGTGATTTGGACTTGCCATATTAGTTTTGTGGTTCACCGGAAAAGCCTCAGGCTGGTTTTTCTAAAACAACCCATTTGAACTGAATTTTATTTTTTTTATTTTTGAGACAGAGTCTCACTACATTGCCCTTGGTAGAGGGTCGGGCCAGGCTTCACAGCTCACAGCAACCTCCAACTCTTAAGCTTAAGCGATTCTCTTGCCTCAGTCTCCCAAGTAGCTGGGACTCCAGGTGCCCACCACAATGCCCTGCTATTTTTTTTTTTTTGGTTGTTGTTGTTGCAGTTGTCGTTGCTTAGCCAGCCAATGCCAGGTTTGAACCCTCTGGCCTTGGTGTATGTGGCTGATGCCATCACCACTGTGAGACTGGTGTCAAGTCCCATCCAGGTTATTACAAAAATTAACCTGATCACTATTTTTTATGACTGTGTAGTACTCCATGGAATATATATACCAAATTGTATTAATTCACTTGTATTGTTGGGTAGTTGGGTTGTTTCCACATCTTTGCAACTGTGAATTGTTTTATAAAATGTCTTTTTTGTTTTTGAGGAAATGAAAATGTAAGAACATATCCTTAACAGTAAAATCAGATGGACTGAAGTTATAATTGTCATTTGAAAATGCAGAAGAAATAATTTTATATAATTTATTCAGTTACTCAACATGAATACCCCAAAGGGCCAGTTAATAGAATATCAGGATATATAGAATGATCTAAAATAGTTTTCATTCTCAAATTTAAAGCTGTACACTAGCACTCTTTTTTTTAAGCAAGACTCATTAGCAAACATTAGATTGCAAACTATTATATTACATTTGTTCTTATTTCACTTTAGTTATGTTAGTCTTTCTCATTTGTGCTGTACTCAAAGATGTACCCAACTTCTTTCCTCTTTTCCTTGTTCTGACTTAGCTGCCCTAATGCCACTATTTTATGAACCTGTTTTCTCTTGCTATAGACCTACCACTGCCCTGAAGTGCCACATTTGGACCCCAAATGCATATATGAAACTAATTGAAAATTCAAAATACCAATGAGACTACTGCTGAGGACAAAAGATTTCTTTAGCTGATAAATAGAGTCACACTGACCCTCAGACATTCTGATCTGTATCCAAACTTCTTGCTCTGATGTTGTGCATGTATAAGAGGACTGAGTTTGCTTAAGGATAAAGTCTATGTCCTAGTCACTGAGCAAACTTTTATAGAACCATCCCTTCTAGAGTATAAACTCAGAGTGATTTCTTTCTAACACAGCTCTGCAGCTTGTTGAACTAAATCTCAAGATTAGCAAATATGTTAATTAATTTTTTTTTTGTTTTGTTTTCAGACCCCAAACTTAGATTATCATTGTCTGGGACTAACCTTTAGTTTTGGGGGAAAAGGAACCAATCATAGTCTTACTCAACTCCAAAATTTCTTCTTCCATCTGGGTTTTCATCATTATATTAGCAGATACTTGGTCGTTTCCATTCACATATAAGTAATCTATTGGGAGTAATATTTCTGTGAATCGTTTATAGAATAACATTATGCCAAATCAGTTTTTAATTATCTGTAGAACTATCTATAAAAGATACCAGCTCTCTTTGAGTTATTCCTAAACCACAGAAAGTAGTAAGAGAATATTTAACCAAAACAGACACCTTTGTCCTCTTATGGGAAGGAAAAGTCATCCCAAAAATAAAACAATAAAGAATCAGACATAGGGAACTCAGTTAAGGCATGTTATTTACACCAATTTAAGTACTAATGTTTCCTATTTTCAGCAAAGGAACAGAGAAGAGACAGAGAAACAGAAATTTAAACTAAATTTTCTTTGGTTCTGCCTCAAGGCTTAATTCTCTGTTTTGTTTTTTGGTTTATTTTATTTTATTTTGAGACAGAGTCTCACTTAGTCAACCTTGGTAGAGTACTGTGGCATCACAGCTCACAGCAAACTCCAATTCTTGGGCTAAACTGATTGTCTTGCCTCAGCTTCTCGAGTAGTTGGGACTATAGGTGCCTGCCACAACATCCAGTTATTTTTGTTGCAGTTGTCACTGCTGTTTTAGCCGGCCAGGGCTAGGTTTGAACCCACCACCCTCAGTATATGAGGCCAGTACCCTACCTGCTGAGCTACAGACGCCGCCCTAATTCTCTGTTTTGAGATACCATACACACACACACACACACACACACACACATATATATATTAAATTTCAGAACACTATGGGGATAGTACATGTTTTGGTTGCATAATTTGCTTTTGTACAATTTGATTTAAAGTTATAACTGTGCTTTTCACCCAGAAATTGTGTGCTGTACCGGTTATGTGTTAAGTTACCTAGGCCCTCTTCCCCCTCCCACTCACTTAATTTCTGATTAGTTTTCCTTCCATGTCAGTTGTTCAACTAGCTCTAATTTAGTATTGAGTAAATGTAGTGTGGATTTGCCCATTCTTGTGATACTTCACTTAGAAGAATGATCTCCAGTCCGTCCCATCCAGGTTGTTACAAAAGTTACCTGATCACAATTTTTTATGACTGTGTGGTACTCCACAGAATATATATACCAAATTGTATTAATTCACTTGTATTGGTGGGTAGTTGGGTTGTCTTTGCAATTGTGAATTGTGCTGCTACAAATATTCAAATGTCATTTTTATAAAATGTCTTTTTATTTCTTTTGGTTAAAGAAATTTTTGAGTAAAGTTGTAAGTGTGCCCCTCACCCAGGTCTTTTGGGTAAAGACCTAGCAGTGAGATAGCTGTATCAAATGGTAGGTCTACTTTTCATTCTTTGTGGTATCTCCAATGTACTTTCCATAGATGTTATAATAGTTTGCACTCCCACCAATAGTGTACAAGTATTGCTTTCTTTACTCATCTATATCAGCACTGAATGTTTTGGGACTTTCTGGTAAGAGCCATTCTCACTGGAATTAGGTGATATCTCATTGTGGTTTTGATTTGCATTTCCCTAATGATTAGACACGTTGAGCTTTTTTGTTTGTTTGTTTGTTTGTTTGTTTGAGACAGAGTCTTAAGCTGTTGCCCTGGGTAGAGTGTGTGGATCACAGTTCACAGCAACCTCAAGCTCTTGGGCAGAAGTGATTCTTTTGCTTCGGCCTCCCAAGTAGCTGGGACTACAGACAACTGCCACAATGCCCAGCTATTTTTTTGTTGCAGTTGACCTTGTTGTTTTAGCTGGCCCAGGTCAGATTTGAACCTGCCAGCCTTGATATATGTGGCTGGCTCCCTACTCACAGAGCTATGGGCACCACCCAATGTTCAGCATTTTTTTTTATGTCTTTTTGGCCATAGACTATCTCCATTAGAAAAGTTTGTATTTCTCTTTTCCCCACTTTTTAATATTTTAGATTAATATGAGGGATGATTAGGTTACATGGTTTGTTTTTGTTAGGTAAAGTTCAAGTTGTCGTTGAGCCCTTCACCCAGGGGATATGCTATATACTCTTATATTGTGCCCATTAGGTGAGAACAAGTCAATCTCCTTCTGTCATTCCTTCTCTACTTTCCCTCCTCCCCCATTTGAATTTAATTGTGTTTTTCTCTCATAAGGGTGTAGGTGTTTATCTATTGGTTTTATATTAGTATTGCATACATCGGATACTTGTTTTTTCATTCTTATGGAACTTTACTAAGAAAAATTCTATTCACCTCCATCCAGGTAAATACAAAATATGTAAAGTCTCCATCATTTTTATGGCTGAATAGTATTCCATGGTATACATATACCACAGTTTATTGATCCATTCATATGCTGATGGACACTTGGGTTTATTCCAATTTTGGTAATTGTGCATTGAGCTACAATAAACATTCTAGTGTAAAATGTCCTTATGGTAAAACGATGTTTTTATTTCTGATAGATACCTACTAATAGGATTATGAGATCAAATGCAAAGTCTACTTTTGGCTCTTGGAGATTTTGCCATACTTCTTTCCATAAAGGCTATATTAGTTTGCAATTTGTCTAGCAATGTAAAATGTTTCCTTCTCTCTACAGCCATGCCAGCACCTGTAGGTTGGGACATTGTGATGTGGGCTATTCTCACTGTGTTTAGGTGATAATCTTAGGGTGGTTTTGGTTTGCATTTCTCTGATAATCAGGGATGATAAGCATTTTTTCTTATGTTTGTTGTCCATTTGTCTGTCTTCTTAAGAGAAGGTTCTGTTCAATTCTCTTGCTCAGTTCTAAATAAGATTGTTGCTTGGCTCTTTTCTTATTGATTAGTTTGAGTTCTCTGTAGATTCTAGTTATCAGCCCTTTGTCACATTTGCAGCATGCAGATGTCTTCTCCCATTCTGATATTGTCTGTATGCTTTAATTGTTTTGCCCTTAGTTGTGCAGAAGCTTTTTGGTTTGATCATGTGCTATTCATTTAATTTTGGTGTTACTGTAATTGCCAAAGGGGTCTCCTTCATAAAATACTTTCCTAGGCCATTATTGTTAAGTTTTCCCTACACTTTGTTCTAGAATTTTTATTAGTGTCTTGAATTTAAATCTTTTATCCAGGGAGAGTAAATTTTTGTAAATTGTTTGGGGATGTAGATTCAGTTTCAGTCTTCTACATGTGGCTAGCCAGTTTTCCAAGCATCATTTGTTAAATAGGGATTTTTTTTCCCAGTGTATATATTTATTTAGTTTATCAAAGCTCAGTTGGCAATATGTGACTGGATTCATTTCTAGGTTCTCTCCTCTATTCCATATCTCTATTTGTGGGCCAGTAGCATGCTGTTTTGATCACTGTTGAGTTATAGTATAACCTGAAATCTGATAATGTCCTGCTTCCTGATTTTTTTTTTTATTTCTTAGAATTACATTGTCTATTTGGGTTGTTTTCTAGTTCCATATGAAACAAAGTACTACTTTTTCAAGAGATTCAAAGTATGACATTGGTGCACTGAAGGGGATTGCACTAAATCCATAGATTGCTTTGGGTAGCATGAACATTTTTAACAATGTTGATTCTTCCCAGCCATGAGCATGATATGTTCTTCTATTCATTAATATCTTCTGCTATTTATTTTCTTAGGGTTTCATAATTATCTTTGTAGAGATCCTTCACATCTTTTGTTAGGTACATTCCCAGGTATTTTATTTTCTTTGAAGCTACTGTGAAGAGTACTGTGTCTTCTTTTTGATTCTCAGCTTGACTATTATTGGCATATATAAAGGCCACTGATTTGTGCACATTTATTTTGTATCCTGAGACATTACTACATTCCTTGATGTAGTAATGTCTCAGGAGCCTTGTGGTTGAGTCCCAGGGGTTTCTAAGTATATGATCATATCAGCAAAGAGCAAGAGTATGACCTCCTCTGTTCCCATTTGAATACTTTTGATATTGTCCTCTTGCCTGGCAATAGTGGAATTCTTTGTCTGATTCCAGTTCTGAGTGTAAATGCTTTCAGTTTTACTCAATTCATTACAATATTGGCTGTAGGTTTATTGTACATGACTTCTGTTAATTTAAGAATTATCCCATCTATGCCTCTATTCTTAAGTGTTCTTATCAGGAAAGGATGCTGGATTTTTCTACATCTATTGAGAAAATTATATAGTCTTTGTTTTTGCTTCTATTTATATGGTGAATTTATTTATGTATGTTCAACCAACCTTGCATCCCTGGGATAAAGCCCACTTGATGCATAATTTTTCTAATGTATAGCTGTATTCTGTTTGCTAGGATTTTAAATATTTTTGCATCAGTAGTTTTCCCTTTTTGTTGGGTGCTTTCCTGATTTTGGTAGTAGAGTGATATTTGCTTTGTGGAATATGTCAGGAAGAGGTCCTTCCTTCTCTGTGTTTTGTAATAGGTTCTGCAAAATAGATACAAGCTTCACTTAGAAGGTTTGTTAGTATTTTGGTATGAAACAATCTGGCCATCACTTTTCTTTTTTGGAATATTTTGTATTGTTAATGCAATTTCAGTGCTTGATATTGGTCTATTCAAAATTCCTACTTCTTCCTGGTTGAGTTTGGGGAGGGGGTGTGATTCCAGGTATTTGGAAGTCCATTTCCTCCAAATTTCAAATTTCTGAGGATGGAGTTTTTTGTGGTAATCAGTGAGGATCTTTTGTTTCTCAGTGATATCTGTTATTTTTCCACATTTTTATTTCTTATTCAGGTTATTAGAGATCTTACTTTTCTATTTCTAGTTAATTTGGCCCATGGATTAACAATTTTATTACTATTTTCTAAGAATCAACTTTTTATTTCACTGATCTTCCTAATGGTTCTTATGTTCTCAATTTAATTTAATTTTGATTTAATTTTGGTTATTTATTTTTTTCTGCTACGTTTTGGATTGAATTGTTCTTTCTTTTCTAACTCCTTGAGATGGTTAATTAGGTTGTTGATGTGTCCTCCTCCTGTTTTTTGAATGTGGGCATTTAATGCAATAAATTTTCCCTCTTAAGATTGGCATTGCATGTCCCACAGGTTTTGATAGCTGTGGCTTCATTTTCATTTTTGTGTAAGGAATCTAATGATTTCCTTCTTTATCATCTCTTTGACACAACTGTCATTCAGCATAAGGTTGTTTAATTTCCAGGATCTTATGTAGAGATGCAGATTTTTGTTGGCATTAATTCTACTTTTATGTCATGGTGGTCCAAAAAGATACAAGGTATAAACTCTATTCTTTGAAATTTTTTGAGTTTTCATTTGTGCCCTAAGATATGATCAATATTGGAAGATGACATGTAGGCTAATGAGTTGTTCATATACTCCGTTTTATTGGAATGAAATTTATTTATATGTCTGTTAAGTTCATTTGTCCTAAAATTGTGTTTAAATTCATTATTTCTTCATTTAGTTTCTGCTTTGAGGATCTGTCGGTTCTGTCAGTGGGGTATTGAATTCCCCAGTATTATGGTTGTAGGATATCATATTGTTCAGATCTGTTAGTGTTCATTTTATTTTTCAAGGGAGCATTTAAGTTGGGGGCATAAATATTTAGGGTTGAAATGTTTTCTTGTATTGTTCCCTTGACTAGTATATAGGGTCTATCTTCATTTTTCTTTATTTTTGATGGTTTAAATCCAATTGTGTCTGTAAGTAAGATAACAGCCCCTGCTTTCTCTGATTTCCATTTGCCTAAAGAACTGTTTTCCAACTTTTCATCCTGAGTTTATTTTATCCTTAGAGGGTAGATGTGTTTCCTCAATATAACATATATTAGGCTTATGCTTTTTCAGTCAGCCAGCCTGTGCCTCTTTAGTGGGGAATTCAGGTCATTAACATTTATTCAGAGAATTGATAAATATAGTGGAGTTCTTTTCTTCTTATTTTGTGGCTGTCTGTTACTTAGTTTTATCACTTGTGTCATTGTGGAAGATAGACTTTGTCCTATCATTTCTGTGTGTGTTACTTTAGTGGTGGTCCATTATGTTGACCAGTGTGAAGATTCAGTCTGAGCAATTCCTGCATAAGTGCATTGCAGAAAAATTGCATTGACATGCATGTTTGCATGTCAGTAAAAGATTTGATTTCTCCATCAAATATGAAATTTACTTTAGCAGGGTACATAATCCTGGGCTAAAAATTGTTTTGCTTAAGAAGAGTAAAGGCAAATGGCCACCCTCTTCTGGATTGAAAAGTTTAAGCTGAAAAGTCAGCTATCACCCTGATGTTTTTCCCTTTGTAGATAAGAAACTGCTTATCTCTGGCTGAGGAAATGATTTTCTCTTTCATTTTGACTTTGGCCAGGTTAATTACAATGTGTCTAGGAGATGCTTGTTTAAATTGAATTGTGCTGGGATTCTGAAACTATCTAGTATATGAATCTCTGGGTTTCTTTCAGTGCTTGGGATGTCCACCTTGTCCTGAGGTAGAGATCCCATACTTCTATGACTTTCTTTTTCTCTTTCAGGATTCCCTATAATTCATAAATTTGTGCATTTGGTTTACTCTTGTATCTCTCAGTGATAGTTCTGCTTTCACTTTTCCTCTTTTCTTCATCTTTGAATGCTTAGTTCAAAAGTCTTATGTTTGATTTCTATGATTCTACCTTGTCCGTATTCTACTCTATTGCTGAGACTCTCTATTGTGTTTTGAAACTCTTTATGAATGCTTCTTCCAATTTCTTTAATTCTGCTATATTTTTCCTAGTTAGGTCCAGATCCTTGGTGACTTTGTCTTCAGTTTCATGAATTTCTTGAGATATATTTTTGACTTCTTTTTGGATTTCTTTTTCCATCTTCTAATCAGTTCCATTCATCTCATTTGTCATCCATATTCTGAATTCAATTTCTGTCATTTCAATAATTTGTCTATGGATGGTATTTTCAGCTGTATCTCCCTTGTAATCTCTTGAGGGGGTTGGTCTGCTCTGCTTTTTCATGTTTTCAGGGTTCTTCTGCTGGTTCCTCTTCAAGTGTCCTTTCAGTTTATTTATATATTTATTTTACTTTTTCAGCCAGAATGTTAAGTTGTTCCCAATTGTTATTGGAATATAATCTAGTTGGAGTCCCTTAGGCAATACCCAGATCTGTTTTGAAACTAAAATTGTCAGACTAGAATCAGATCCAGAGACCCCAGGATATAGAGCTGATCATTCCCCTTCACCACTGACTGATCAAATGAGCTGCCACTTACACCTGTGCCCTTCTGCACAGAGCCTCCAAAAGCTATGCCTTAGGGCTGTGGATTGTGAAGGTTTCTGAGAACTGGTCTTGTTATTTCCAGGTTGGGCAGGATGGAGTTGAGGCAGGAACCCCCGGGTGACACAGACCAGCAGCAGTTCCTGGATAGCAAGCTGAACTGTTCTAATCCAAGTGAAAGTCCTACCCTTAAACAAATTAACAGAGCCTGTTTTCACCAGAGTGCAGGATGGTACATATTCAAAATTCTGGAGCTTTGTCTGCAGTAGGGGAAGAGGAATCTGTGGCTTGCTGAACTGTCCAGCCATAGTTCAGACCCATGGGCAAACAAATTCAAAAAGCCATGGTCTTCATCAAAGTCCAGGCTGTGGCTTTTGCCCCTGGTTGGGGGAGGGAGATCTATGGCTTGCAGTCTGCTACCCAGGAATTTCCTATAGTCAGAATGCCTGAGGCTAGACCCATCCCTCTCCAAGTCAGCAGGAGGGAAGTTGCAGGATGAAACACCAGGGAGAGCCTTGCTGGGCACAGATGCTGTGTAGTACTGCTCCAGAGAATAAAGCTCTCCCATGCCCCAGCAAGAGGGAGACTCAGAAGAGACCTTGCCTCACCAAAATTAGTGTAATTAAGCCACAATTTCCTCCTACAATGAGGGGCAGGGAGCATTCATTTCACTGGGCCACATAATGCAGAGGTCCCTCAGAGATCCTGCCAAACACATTGAGGGAGCAGGGCCTGTCTCCCTTTTCTCCCTGCTTATTACTAATGACAGAGCAAGTGGCTTCTATAACCCTTACTCAGTTGCTATGGGAGCTGTGTAGGGTTCAAAACTCTTCACCTTTTTGGCTTTTGTTTGAGCTTGGCTAGCACTCCAATTCACCCCTTCTTGAAAGTAGGCCTCTGCAGGGAGCGGTCTGTATGACACCCCAAGAAAGAAGGGGGACGGTTGTGGCAGGGTGATTGGGTCAAAATTGTTCAATATTCTGCCATGCAGGAGGAGACCCAGAGGAAGATATTCATAGGTACAGAAAAAGTGTGTCTTTCTTCCCCTGTGGCACTCTCCCATGGGATGACGGTTCCATGGATCACTGCTCAGAGAGCCCCAGGTGGGGGAAGGGTCCTCTTACCCTTCCACTATTTGGGCTCTTCTAGTCTGATCTGCTCATAACTGTTCTCTTTTTTCTTCATTCTACTTTTTCTTCTTTGTTCTCTCAGTTTGTTTCAATAGGGTTGCTTAGTGCTTTGATTTATTCTCCTTTTGATGTACCTCCCATTGTCAGCAACTTCAAGTTCACATCAGTCTAATTTTCTTCCTTCTAGATGGGAGCTTCTGATAAAAGCTGCCTCCAGTCAGCCTTCTTTCCCCTCTCTCCCTTTTACTCACTTGTTAATGGGTTGTTTGATTTTTCCCTTGCTGGTTTGCCTGAATTCTTTGTTGATTCTGGTTGTCAGCCCTTTGTCAGATGTATAGCATATGAGTATCTTGCTGTACGTTGGTATTCTCTCATTCTGTAGGTTGTCCATTTGCTCTATTGACTGTGTCCTTAGCTGTGCAGAAACTTTTTAATTTGATCAGGTCTCATTTGTTTATTTTTGTTGTTGCTGTGATTGCTTCTGAGGTCCTTTCCCTAGGCCGATATCTGTAGGAGTTTTTCCAACATTTTCTTTCAGAAATCTTATACTTATATGGCTGAGATACCTATATTCATAACACCCTAGACATGAGGGTGTTGAAACCACACATGGCAACAAAACCCAAAGCCAAATAAAATGATTTTGTATTTTCTAAATCCTGGATTTTTCTGCTATTGGAGATACTGAAAATTGATTGTTTTAATTTTTTATTTATTTTGTTTTTTTGTTTGTTTTTGTTTTTGTTTGTTTTAATTTTTTAAAGTAGTTCTTCAAAGATTTTATTTCAATAAATATTTCTTTAAGGCACCATTTTCTGAAAATTTGTTTACAGTTTTACAAAGGGAAGTTGTATAATACTATTAAATTAAATCAATTTTTAGGTTCTGTGGCATAGTCAAAAGTTACAGAAATGGAGAACTTATTTAATTATAATTATCTTTTCTTTGATCTATATTTAACATTGACAATGAAAATTACAATTCAACTAAGGAAACAAGAAGAAATATGGAATCTCTCAGAAAATATGTCTGAAAGATCAATAGTGAAAAAGTAGGGAGTAAAAATTTAAGACCAAAATTTTGGATCTATTCATTATTTTTAGAAGTCAAAATCAGGGACTTTCTTTCCTTTAGTCTTAAATATATGTGTAGTTAGATTTCTTTATAATTCCCTACTGAGGATTTAGGAGAATTAGATTATCATGTCTTTCTGTCATTAAGATTTTCAAGATAAATGACAAAAATATAATGTTATTAAATTATTTTTGCAACAAAATATAAATTGTAGACAAAGAAAAAGAACCTATATTAGACCTTCCTCTGTTTTTTGGAGTAAGTTATGTTTGGAGTAAGATAGATTAATATATCTGAATGTAAAAGAAATGATGGGTACCAAAAACTATTATTTTTGAAACACAAAGATAGTCTAGCAATGGAGAGGGGTGAGGAGGAAGGGGAGAGGGGAAGGGGGGCAATTGGTGGGACAAGGGAGGGTGTTTGGTAGGATCTCACTTACTGTGCACAATGCAAAGGTATTTAGCACACCTCGCCCAGGTAGGGGACTCTCCTACAGCTTGAACTTTACCTTGGGAGTGAGAACAATGTAACCTAAAAATTTGTTCCCTCATATCAATGTGAAATTTTTAAAAAATTATATTACTTATGATTTTTAATTTATTTCTTCATTTAAAAAATTGCTAATATATAAATAAGTGGCATTTGAAGATATAACTTAAATTGAAATCAGAAGTCACAGAAAAAACTGCTATGTTACAATAGAAGTACAGGAAAAGTGATTGAAGCATATTTTTTAAAAGGATAATTATTGTATTTTTAATTTCAGGCTGTTTGCAGAAACTCATTTCAGAATATAAGAAAGCCTGATATTAGCAAGGTGGAGCTTTTAAAAGATGTTCAAAGCAAAAAAGAGCTTATTATTCGATTAGTAGCTCATGATATTGATCAAGTTAATGTGGAAGATTACATAGAAGAGGAAGCAAATTCCGAGGAAGAAGAAGTCATTTTAGGAGAGGTGTTTGCCCAAGACCAATTTATAAATCATGTGAAAAAAGTCGACAAGCCGGTAGAAAGCAAAGTTTCTCCTAAGTCAACTCCAAGCACCAGCAGCCTGAAAAAATTCTTGTCACTAAGTAAATGTTGTCACATATCTAGTGAAAATATTGAAAGTATTGAACCAGTTTCAAATCAGACAATAGAATCTAATGAGACAAATGTTAAAAGAGCTGTTGCTGAGCTTGACATGTCCACAGCAACAATGACGCCGGACACAGTCTCTTCTGGGGAGAAAAAGCCACAGCATAAGGTAAGTGAAAAACATGGCTATCAGTGAAAGGGTAGAGAGCTTCACAAACTTGGACCAAGAACATACTTTGATTAGATGCAAAAGAATACTAAAATGAATCGTCTCCTCCTAAATTTGGTGATATTTACAGTATAAAAGAAATCCTTCATAGATACAGCCATGTAACTCAGTTGAGGGAAGCAGGTAATGAGCAGAAACGTAGATTAATTAGAAGCCCATGGGAACAAGAAAATAGAAACAGTTAAGAAAAATGTAAGCTAATTACTGAAAACAATAGATTCCAGCTCTTTTGTGTTTTTGACTGGTAAATACTCATTGAAATTTTGTATGGACATCCTCATGCCAGTAGAATAGTTCAAGAAGTTTGGCTGAAGTAGGTGGAAATACAAAAGATGCACAGAAATTTAGATTCTTCTGGGTTTGAATTCTAACTTTGACTCAACAGCTCAGTGACCTTTGGGCAAGTTACATAGCCAACTTTTTCTTAAAAGTCTCTTAGCCAACTTATCCAAACTTAAAAAGTTAATTAACATTTTTAAATAACATCCTGCAATTAGCTCATAAAATCAAAACCTTGTAAATGATCATATAGGCCTCAGTGACCTTTTGAGGTTTGGGTATTTTTTTCTGCCCAAATATCTATATCATAACATGTTTTTGGAGAATATGTGATTCAGAATTACCTAATAAAATGATTTTTTTGATTATTCATTTGATGACAGTGCCAGGTGAACAAAAAAGCTGACATAAATCAGAGAAAAGAACAGGACACAGAACTTTCCAACAAATAGACTGAAGTATTTTTTAAAATAATAGACCTTAAAACCTTCCTAATAGGCCAGCATTGAGTTGAATCTCTGTTCTTTTTGCTTTTGAACTCAGAAAAATATGATTAAAATTACTTTTAAGTTTATAAATGGAAAATTAGTTTCTTTAAACATTGTTTTAGGTTTATGTTTGAAATCTCACCAAAGATCAATAATATCATAATTTAAATGATCCACACTGAGACATTTCAAAAGAAATTATATTGGAAGAGACATTTATAATTATAGGATGCAACCACCTTTTCAGTACCCTCTAAAACTTTTTTTCTAAGTGTACATTAGACTGCATAAAAAAAGTCCCTAAATGAGAAAGCACATATCAAACTCTACTTCATGTGATACCTGATTTGCATTTCCAGAAAGAAGAAAAGAATCTCGTTACTGAACCTGCACATTACTACATACATAGAATTATGAGTTCATCTTCATACAACCATGACGATCTCCTTTCATCTGTGAGGTACATAAAATTAAGGCAATGCAAATAAAGAAATCTAAGATTAAAATAGGGCTTATGGGGTGGTGCCTGTGGCTCAGTGGGTAGGGCACTGGCCCCATATATCAAAGGTGGCAGGTTCAAACCAGTCCTGGCCAAACTGCAACAAAAAAAAAGTCAGGCATTGTGGCGGGTGCCTGTAGTCTCAGCTACTCGGGAGGCTGAGGCAAGAGAATTGTCTAAGCCCAGGAGTTGGAGGTTGCTGTGAGCTGTGTGGCACCACAGCACTCTACCAAGGACAATAAAGTGAGACTCTGTGTCCGAAAAAAAAAATAGGGTTTATGAGAAGAACAGGGCCCTGGTAAGACTATAGTTGAGCAAGCATTCAGTGTTGACCTTTCCTTCACTTTAATGGAGTATTGAGAATTGCTAATATAATCATGAAGTGAAAAAAATTGCTTAGAAGTTGAATCTAATTTAATACTTCTGCTCTTAGAGGAGGTAATTCTATCCAATAGTTAATTTCATTTTATTTATATACATATTTATAATAATTATGAGCTTTCTTGGAAAAAGAAGCCCTGATTTGTAGTGTTTGCTGATTTTCTATGGATTAACACAAAGCTGAGGAGAGGTGCTAAGAAAGCCAGCACGGCCTGGCTCTAAGATTTGATGATATAGAGTTTACTGTAGCTGACATCCTATCCTTGACACTATAGTGATATATAATACATATAATGTATAATATTACATCTCCTACCATAACTCATAAAACCTGTAATAAAGTTTCCCAAAATAAATGTTCAGTAATTCTACGACTATTGTTGTTTTGGTATATGTGTAGGTAAAGAAAAAAAATTAAATAAATTAATTAGATTATAGTATTTTTAAAATAATATTAGAGTCTTTAATTGAGTATATGCTAATATATTGGGGTATTTTTTAACCTGAAAGACTGGCACTAAGTCGGCAACAGCATATGCACTCTCAGGACAAAAGAACTTCTTGCACAGTTCTCTTAAATATGCCAAATATTCTAATGTCTACTTCCTATAAAAAGAATACAAAGAAGAGAGGGAGAATTGTAAGTTGGATCATTCAGAAATGAATTCTAGAAAGTTAAAGAATTTGATGTGGGGTTTTAAGAATGACTAGTATTTCATGAGCAGATGACAATCCAAGTTTGGGTGACTATAGATACAAAATAGGACTATATGGCAGTTAGAGGGGACAAGGTTTACATTAGACCTGGAATCTGATAACTCTATCAAGAACAATTAAAACATCTAAAATTTTTCTTAAGTGTATAAAATATAATGCAAAAGAGGGGTGTTATTATCTCACAAGAAACACTGGCTACACAGAGAAAATGTTTACTTTTTTTTCTATTTAGCATGATTGGATCATTATTTTTTCAATGTGACAATGTTTTGGGAGATCTATTCCCAGCTCACCATTACCCCTTTTCTCCTGCATGTTATTAATAATTCTTTTAGCATACATAACTAATAATGAAAGCTCCTCTCTGTTGTTTATATCAGCAAAATAGAGAGGGGGCACAGATGATAATAAGTAAAAATAAACTCAGAGTAAGATGATAGATACCCAGGTTCTTGTTTTCCCATAGAAACAAAAAATAAGCAACTACAAACTGACTACATCAGTGTTATCCCCAAAAAGAGGCTGGAAGCCAAAGATTGGTAGCAACCAAATGAACACTCAGTTAACGAAAGGCCACATTCAAAATGAAAAAAAAATAAAAATAAAAGTCTCGGGATTTTACCTTGCTCTTGTATTCAACATCTTCACAGCATAGTACATTACAGTAGGGATGTAGGGATAAAGGGGTCTAATTCCCAGGTTTTTAATTTTTTTTTCCATTATACTGAAAAGAACAGAACACATGAGAACTAGTTTGCAATGTTCTGGATATCTATGTGTTTCCTGAGGAAATTACTTTAGTCTCACCTGAATAGGAGCTCAGATGTGCAATGGTGGCATGATGGTGGGAATAATGCATCAAAAATTCACACATGAATCAGTCTGATCAGTGTCAAAGTGAAGGAGGAAATTCTACATATGGTGAGATGGAAGTAACAAATTACCTGCAAAGAAAAATCAATCAGATTGACAAGACCATTCAGCAGAGAACTTTAAACTCAGAAAGAATTGGGGTCCTGTTTTTAGTTTATTAAACAGAATCACTACAAGCCAAACATTTTGTATCCTCCAAACCTAAGAAACTTAGAGAAAGGAGGAATAAAGTCTTCCCTAGCCAAGTAAACACTAATGGAATTTGTCACTACTGTGGCTGCCCTATAGGAAGTGCTTAAAAATGCTCTATATGTGGAAAAGAAAAATCAATACCAATGTAAAAACACCCAAAAGTTAAAGCTTACAACCTTTACAAAATAGTTGCAGAAGAGAGAAAACAAAGTAACTAAGTATTATTCAAAGTGATGAACAGAAGAATATCTCACATATCAATGCTAATGCTTCAGGTAAACAGTTGCAATTCTGCCTTAAAAAGATATAGGCTGGCCATGGTGGCTCATGCCTATAATCCTAACACTCTGGGAGGCTAAGGCAGGTGAATTGCCGGAGCTCAGGAGTTCAAGATCAGCCTGAGCAAGAGCGAGACCCCATCTCTTAAAAAAAAGATAGCTGGGCGTTTGGTGGGCAGCTGTAGCCTCACCTACTTCGGAGGCTGAGGAAGAGAATCACTTGAGCCCAAAAGTTTGAGGTTGCTGTGAGCTATGATGCCATGGCACTCTACCAAGGGTGGCAAAGTGAGACTCTGTCTCAAAAAAAAAAAAAGAAAAGAGAAAGAAAAGAAAAGAAAAGATATAGTATAGGCTGGCTGAATGGATAAATAAATATACTCTGAGTTTCTGCTATATCTAGAAAACTTAATTAACTTGCAGATATTCTGTGTCTACTCAAAGTAAAAGGGTGGAAAAAAAATATTCCATACAAATGAAAACAAAAAGCAACCAGGAGTAGCTACTCTAAGATAAAATAGATTTTAAATCAACAATTGTAAATAAGTAAATAAAGATACTGCAATTCGTCAATAAGATATAACAATCATAAAAATATATGTACCTATCACAGGAGCTCACAGGTCCATAAATAAAATGCTACTACATTTAATCAAAGAATAACCAGCGACACCATTGTTTATAGGAACTTCAACACTCTACTAACAGAACTGGACAGATCATCCAGGCAGACAACAAAGACACACTGGACTTAGTGTTTACTCTATAGGACTCGCGAGCAAATGGACCTAACAGATCTCTGTAGAGCATATGACCCCTAAACAGAAGAATATACATTTTTTAATCAAAACATGAGAAAATTCCCAAGATATATCATGTGTTGTGCCATAAAAGAAGTCTCAATATATTGGGCAGCACCTGTGGCTCAAAGGAGTAGGGCGCTGCCCCCATATACCAGAGGTGGCAGGTTCAAACCTAGTCCTGGCCAAAAAATGCAAAAAAAAAAAAGAAAGAAAGAAAGAAAGAAAAATAAGAAGTCTCAGTATATTCAGAAAAGTCAGAATCATTCCATGAATCTCAGACCATAGTAGAATAAAACTAGAAATCAATTCCAAGAGACACACTCAAATAAATCTACACAAAGTCATGGAACTTGAACAACCTTCTGCAGAATGATCCTCTTGGATCAATGATAAAATTAAGATGCAAATCAAAAGATTTTTCATGACATTCATGACACAAGTGTCCAAAATTTATGAATATAGCAAAATCAGTATTGAGAAGGAAAGTTATAGCTTTAGCCTTTTCTTACATCAAAAAGGTAGAACAATCACAAATTAATGAACCAAGGTCACACCTCAAAGAAAATGGAAAAGGACCAACTAAACTCAAAGCTAGCAGAAAAAATAAGTAACAAAGCTCAGGGGAAGACCAAACAAAATAGAAAGCAAAAAAAACAAAACAAAAAAAACAAAAAAAAACCCACAAAGGACCAGTGGGCAAAAAGTTATATTTTGAAATGACAAAATTGACATCTGTCCAGCTAGATCAACCAAAAATGGACAAGAAAGAGACCAAATAAGTTCATCAGAAATGAAAAAAAGATGTTATAACTGATGCCACTGAAATATAAAATATTATTCATGAATATACATGAGTCTCTATGCATACAAACTGGAAAATAGAAAGGAGATAAACAAATTTCTGGAAACACATGACCTCCCAAGTTTAAATCAGGAAAGAATAATATTGAATAGACAATAAGAGCAAGGCTGAAACAATTATATTTTAAAAACTACCAACAAGAAAACAGACGCAGACCAGAGTCACAGTCAAATTCCACCATACCTACAAGTGAAAACTGGTACCTATCCAATAAAATTTATTCCATAACATCGAGAAGGAAGGCATCCTCTCTAACTCATTCCACAAAGTCAGTATAACCTTCATACCAAAGCCAGAAAAGACACAACACAAAAATGAAAACTACAGACTAATATCCCTAATGAACATAGATGCAAAAATCAACAAAATACTAGCAAACTGAATTCAATAGCATTCCAAATATATATATACATATATATCCCTCCATGGGTTTCATCCTAGAGATGCAAGGGTCACTTAACATATGCAAATAAATAAATATGACTTAACACAAGCAGAAGCAAAAAAGAAGACCCTAAGATAAATAGATGCAGAAAAAGCATTTGATAAAATCCAATGTCCCTTCTTAATAAAAACCCTCAACAAACTAGGCCTAGAAGGAACATACCTCAAAAATATGAAAGCCATGTATGTCAGCCACATAGCCAACATCATGCTAAATGGGGAAAAGCTGAAAGTATCTCAACTAAGAATTTTAACAAGACAAGGGTGCCCACAGTGATCACTTCTATTCAACATAGTATTGGAATTCCTAGCTAGAGAAATCAGGCAAGAGAAAAAAATTAAAGCATATCAACATTGGAAAGAAGTGAGAGTATCCCAATTTGGTGATGATATGATCTTATATCTAGAAAATCCTAAAGATTCACCACAAGACAGACTCCTAGAATTAATGAATAAATTCAGCAAAGGCTCAGATTACAAAATCAATGTACACAAATCACTTGCATTTCTATGTACTAACAGTCAAGATGAGAGTCAAATCAAAGACTCAACACCATTTACAATAGCTTACAAAGAAAATAAAATACCTAGGAAAATACTTAACCAAGGAGGTGAAAGACTTCTACAAGCAGAACTTCAAAACACTGAGGAAAGAAATTCCAGAGGACACAGACAAATGGAGAAATAACTTATGCTCCTAGACTGATAGAATCAACATTGTTAAAATCTCCACACTGCCTAAAATGATTTGCAGATGTCAATGCAATTTTCATCATATATCAACATTACATTTCACAGATCTAGAAAAAAATAATTCTGTGCCCAAATAGCCAAAGCAATGTTAAGCTCATGTTAGGCATCACATTATCTGACTTCAAACTATACTAGAAGGCTATAGTGACCAGAATAGTGTGGTACTGGTATTAAAAATAGAGAAATATACCAATAGAACAGAACAGAGAACCCAGAAATAAAACAACCTACCTTCAACCAACTGATCCTTCACAAAGCAGGCATACACTGGGGAAAGGAAGTCCTATTTAATAAATGGTTCTGGGAAAACTGGATAGATAAAAAGAAAGGAAAGGGACCCCTATCTCTCATGGTATAAAACATTAATGTTTGTATGGATAAAATCTATGGTTCCCCAAACCCTGGGCACAGAATGGTACTCCAGTGGAAGGTGAGTGGCAAGTGAGCTAGTGAAGCTTCATCTACATTTACAGCCAATCCCCATCACCACCACCTGAGCTCTGTCTCCTGTCACATCAGGGGCACCATTAGATTTTCGTAGGAGTATGAACCCTATGGGAGCAGGCTGGAAAAATTATAAAGGAAAAAAAAAAGCAATAAAGCACTTGTGAGGGGTTCAAATGACAAGAGTCTGGCTCCTTAAGCTGAATACAGCCAGAAGAATAAAACACTTAACCAGTTTTGGAGTTAAAAGATTAGATTAAAAAGCAGCTGTTTGGGCTGGATGGAATAGATTAATAGTACAGATTAAAAGGGGACATCTCCTCCCTTCCACAATACATGTTACCTTCTAAATGTGTAATTCTAACCCAGGTGCTTTGTCCACTCCCTTATACATTATTCCCCTTAGGTCTTACACAAGAACACCATACGTCACATGTGGGGACATAGTTTTCTTGACTCCTAAATAATCATGATAAATCAGCTAATGCTATATTGTAAATGATTGTTGAAACACAATAAAAAGCCTGGTGAGATTTCAGACTAGGCAGCATTCCCCTGGTGTGTCTTTATGCTGGTCAGATTGCCTCCCTCTCCAAGCCTCATCAGTTATTGTCCCGGCAATAGTTGAGTGTGAGAATCTTTGTTACACCTGTCTCTTTAGCTTTAGCCAGGTTCCAAGGAAGTCAATGGGGGCAAACAGCAACAAAGCCTACTGTAAACTGGTCACATGAGGGATCTCGGTTGCAAGTTCCTCATGACAATCTAACGCCTTTCCCTCAAGCCCACCTTCATTCATGGAAAATCTGTCTTCCCTGGTCCAAAAGAGGTTGAGAACTGCCAGATAACAGAGTTAAATATAAGGTATGTAACCACAGGAATTCTAGAAGAAAACAGGAAAAACTACTCTTTGTATTAGCCTAAGCAAAGAATTTATGACTAAGATCCCAAGGTAAATATAACAATAGCAAAAATAAATAGAGGTCACTTAATCAAATCAAAAAATTTCTGCACAGTGAAAGAAATAACCAGGACAGTAAATAGAAAAACTATAGAATGGGAGAAAATATCCACAAACTATACATCTAATAAAGGGTTAATATCCAGAATCTACAAAGAATTCCCACAAATCATCAAGGAAAAGAAAAAAATGTTAGAAAGTGGGCAAAAGACATGAACATAAGTTTTTCAAAAGAAGATAAGACTAATGACTAACAGACACATTAAGAAGTGTTCATCAGGGAAAATGCAAATAAAACCACATGAAATGCTTCCTTATCCCTGTCAGAATGGACATTTTTAGAGTCCAAAAACAATAGATGTTGGTGTGGATGTAGAAAGATAGGAATGCTTATACACTGTTGGTGGGACTGCAAATTAAAATAACCTCCATGTAAAACACTACATAAATTCCTCAGAGAAAAACATGCAGGCATACCGCTTGATCCAGGAATCCCACAAATAGGTATGTGCCCAAGATATATTTTATAAAAAAAAAAAATTGCACTTAAATATTTCTTGCATTACAATTCACAATTACAAAGATGTGGAATCAACATAATTGACCATCAGTTTATGAGTGGATTACGATACATACACATGCATGTGTGTATTAACCATGAAGTACAACTCAGCTATAAAAAAGAATCAAATAACATCCTTCCCAGAAAATTGGATAGAACTGGAGACCTTTATTCTAAGTGAAATATCCAAAGGAGGAAAAAACAAATATCACATGTACTCTCTAATAACTGGGCACTAAATGATGAGCACACATGGGCATAAAGAGATGTAAAGGACATTGGAAACCAAAAAGGGGAAGGAGTAGGGTAAAAAAATTGCATATCAGGTACAATGAACACTGTTCTGATCATGAGCACACAAAAAGTCCCAACTTAAGCAATATACAAAGTATCCATGTAATAAAAACATTTGAATTTTTAAAAAGAAGAAAAATATTTTATCAATAATCTAACTTTACACTTTAACAGACTAGAAAAATAACAAAGTAAACTTAATGCTATTAACAGGAACAAGATAATAAGAATTAGAGGAGTAATAAATAAAATAGAGGCTAGAAAAACAAAAAAGAAAATCCATAGTACCAAAAATTGGCTCTTCAGAAAGATCAACAAGGTTGAGAAGCCTTTAACAAGATTACCTAAGGAAAGAGAGAAAAGCCTCAAATAATTAAAATTATGAATGAAAGGAGGGACATTGCCACTTAGTTTAGAAACAAAAAGGATTCTAAGAGAATACTATAAAAGATTGTATGCCAATTAATTAGATCAACTACATGAAATGGAGAAATTCCTAGCAACACTCAGTTTGCCAAGATGGAATCATTATGAATTGGAAAAATCTGAGCAAATCTACAAATAGCCAGGACATTGAATAATAATCATAAATCTGCTAACCATAACGAAAAAAAACTCAAAGCCAATTCTACCAAAGAAGAATTAACACCAACCCTTCTCAACATTTTTAAAAACCTGGAAAGGAAGAAATACTCCCAAAGCCAAGAGGCCAGCATTACCTTGATACCAAAGCCATACAAAAACTGTATAAGAAAAATTATAGACTAATATCACTGATGAACACTGATGCACATTAAAAGGCTTAGCGACCATGACCAAGCGGAATTTAACCAGCAATGCAAAAGAGTTTCAACATACAAAAAATAGTCAATATAATATACCACATTAACGGAATGGAGGGGACACACACCCTTCTCAATTGATGTAGGAAAACTGAGAAATTTCAACACATGTCATGATAATAGCACTCAACAAATTAGAGGTAGAAGAACACAGTTAAGGCCATGTATGAAAAATCTACACCTAAGTTTGTCCTCAGTGGTGAAGAAATGAGGCTTTTTCTCCAAGATCAGAGATAAAAATGAGAGATGCTCACTTTTGCCACGTCCATTTAACATAATACTGGAAATCCTAGCCAGAGAAATTAAGCAAGAAAAAGCAAAAAGAAATTAAAAGAGTAGAAGTAGGGCAGTGCCTGTGGCTCAAAAGGGTGGGGCACTGGTGGCGGGTTCAAACCCAGCCCCGGCCAAAAACTGCAAAAAAAAGAAAAAATTGTAGAAGTAAAATGATTTCTGTCTATAGATGACATGATAATATATGTAGAAATCCCCACAAAAAATCCTTTTAGAACTAATAATGAGTTTGGCAAAGCTGTGGGATATAAAATCAACACATATAAATATTGTTTTTCTATATACAGGCAATCCCCAGATTACAAACAAAAAAGGTTCTATAGGTTTGAATTTGTATAGGTTTGAATGTTGGAACAGGTACAATTATTTATCACTTATAGAAGCCTCCATTCCTAAGTGCAAGTCATATGTCAATCTGTAACTTAGGAATTTATTGTAATAGTCTCCACTCGTAAGTGTGAGATGTACGTAATTTGGATATTTATAAATTGGGGCCTGCCTACACTTACAATGAACAATCCAAACAGGAAAGAAAAGGCAAATATTACACTAGCATCAAACAGAATAAAATTAATAGAAGTAAATTTAATGAAGGAAGTGAAAAACTTGTACGGTGAAAGCTACAAAACATTACTGTATGAAATTGAGGACACAAATAAATGGAAAAACATTTCACGTTTATGGATTGGAAAACTTAATATTATTAAGATCTAAATACTACCCAAAGTGATCATCAGATTCAATGGCTGACACCTGTAATCCCAGCACTTGGGAGGCTGAGCCAGGTGTATTGCTTGAGCTCACGAATTCAAGACCAGCCTAAGTGAGAATGAGACACTGGCTCTAAAAATTAGCCAGGCATTGTGGTGGGTGTCTGTAGTCCCAGCTGCTTGGGAGGCTGAGGCAAGAGAATAGCGTGAGCCCAAGAGTTTGAAGTTGCTGTGAGCTAAGACACCATTGCACTGTTCCAAGGGTGGCCAAGTGAGACTCTGCGTCAAAAAAAAAAAAAAAAAAAGCAGCACATTAAAAGGCCTATAGACTATAACTAAGTAGAGTTGTTTTTTTTTTTATAAATATAAGAGCTTCAACTTTACATATGACTCCTACATAAAGACAAAAAAACAGCTTCATGACACTGGAATTGAGAATGATATTTACTTATGGCCAAAAGCACAGGCAAAATAAATAAATAAATAAATAAATTGTACTTCATCAAAATTAAAATCTTTTGTACTTTAAAGGACACTATAAATAAAGTGAAAAGTCAACCAGTAGAATGGAAGAAAATACTGCAAATCATATACCTGATATGGGATTAATATTCAGAATATATAAAAAAAACTAAGACTCAGCAATAGTTAAAATGGATGAATTAAAAATGTGCAAAAGACTTGAATAGGCAATTCTCCAGAGAAGATATATACAAATTGTTAATAACAAAGCTTGTGTAATGGTGGTGCATATCACTAGTCATTAGGGAAACGCATGTGTGTATCAAAATTATGAGATACTACTTTAACCCATGGGATAACTATAGAAGGAAAAGAACAGAAGAGGAGGGAAGAGGATTGGAGGGGATAGGGGAAAGAAAGAAAACAAGTGTTGATAAAAGTGTAGAGTAATTGGAACCCTGTGTGTTTGTGGTGGAAATTTAAAATGTTGTAGCCACTGTATAAAACAGTATAGTGGCTTCTCAAAAATTAAACACAGAATTACTCTATAATCTAGAAATTCCACATCTGGGTATAAAGCCAAAATAATTGAAAGCAGGGACTGAAACAGACACTTGTACACCCATGTTCACAGCAACATTATTCACTATAGACCAACATTGCAAGCAACACAAGTGTCCATCAATAGATAAATAAACAAAATGTGTTATATACATTCAGGGAATATATTATTCAGCCTTAAAAAGGAAGAAAATTCTGACATGCATGAACCTGAAGACACTATGCTAATTGAAATGTCAGTCACAAAAGGAAAAATACTATGTCTCATAAGAGGTCCCTCCCTAGAGTAGTCAAATTCATAGAGACAGAAAGTAGACTAGTGGTTTTCAGGAGTTAGGGAGAGAGCGACATGGCGTGTTAGTCATTAATGGGTATAGAATTTAAGTTGGGGAAGATGAAAAGGTTCTAGAGATGGATGGTGGTGATGGTTGCATAACAATGTGAATGTAGTTAATGTCACAGAACTTTACACTTAAAAATAATTAAGACAAGGCTCAGCGCTTATAGTACAGTGGTTACAGTGCCAGCCATGTGCACTGAGGTTGGGGGGTTCGAACCCAGCCTGGGCCAGCTAAACAACAAAGGCAATTGCAACAAAAATACAGTAGGGGGTTGTGGTGGGCGCCTGTAGTCCCAGCTGCTTAGGAGGCTGAGGCAAGAGACTTGCTGAAGCCCAAGAGACTGAGGTTGCTGTGAGCTGTGATGCCATAGCACTCTACTGAGGGTGACATAGTGAGACTCTGTCTCAAAAATAAATAAATAAATATTTTCAAAATAATTAAGACAGGAAAAACTAAATTTAGAAATTGTTTTCATTTGATCTGGACTCTCAGTGATATACTATTACAGGTTTACTCCTATATGTATGATGACTGTTCTTTTACTTAACCTGTAATTTCTTCATTTAGTAAATTGAAAATGATGTGCATTGAAAATGACATGATTTTTCTTTTGTTTTAGTGATTCTGAAGAGTATAAAACAGACACAAGTGCTAAAATATTAGAAGGTTGGACTCTCTTTTCTTAAATTATAGAATATTCTAAAGAAAACTTTATTTACTACTTTATTCTCTTTTTTAGTATAAAACTTAAAGTTAATACTTTTTTATGTGACTTTATCTATTTTTGGAAAGTCCTGTATTACCTCACTCAGGTATTAAAATTAGTCTAAATTGCTGTGAGATTTAGTTAATTATGTTTGTATCAAATATATGGGGTGATATTATGAATTTATATCTAAATCTCTTGTGAGAAATATCCACAAGATCAGATATATATATCTGAGTCAGAACTCATGCTACCAGGATTTAATAATTTCCTTGAAGGGTCATACTTCCTTTCTGTCATAGAGCTTAGCTCTATAAGCTTGTGCAAAAAGTCTTTCAGAGCTAAATTTATTTGCTCACATCTGCTAAGGATAGATATCACTTTCTTTCTTGATTTTTTATCTCTATCAGTATTGACTCCTTTCACTATTTGTAAGGACTTTTAGTTCTCTAATTGTTGAGACCTCAGAAGACCAACGTGGTCTGACAACAGCATATATGAGAGGTATAATGTCATGTTTACTGTAAAGCAGGTTTGGAATCAAATTGCAACTGAAACACAGTCTCTTAATTTGGAAGTGAAAATCTTTCTTATTACCATAATCCATATAGAACTTAAGTATGCCAGAATTCTACAAACATATTACAAACACATTAGTCACTGATGATCTCTGAATTGTGGAATCAAAGACTTCTACAGAAACTGCCTCATAACACTCTGCTTATGAGATAGATGAGGAAACTCAAGCTAAGAGTGAGGCAGTGACTCGTACATTATTCAGAGTCAAAACCAGAGTCTAACTTGGGTCCCAAATCTTCTGCTCCTAAAGTTAGTCTCATCCCCAAAGTAATGATATGAACAAGATAATTCCACTTTTAATTAGGCATGTAAAAAGAATGTTTGAACTAGAAATGCCCTTAGGAATCATCTGTGGGGTATACCCTCATTTTACAGGTAAACAACCATGTGCACAGAGACTAAATAGCTGTGGGTAGATGCATAGCTATGAAGTTGCAGAGCCTTCCCCTCCTACTAAACTACACTCTATCTTTCATAGTGCCTAGGTGAAGGGTTAAGACATGTCTGAAGACTCTAGGGTTATCAACTTATTGTGGTCTTGTTCCCATTGCCTTTATACTACAAATAATAACTTCTATCAGCTTATAATCTGTAATTCTTAGGAGGAAAAAAAAGTATTGGATCAGATGTATGTCAGTAAGTATATATGCCTCAGAAAAAAAAAAACAAAACTATTTTCCTCTTTTCTCCACAGAAAATCCTCAGAAACAAAATCTAGAGCGCACCAACAGTGTTAAGGTAAATGTTTTTAGGAGCCCAAAATACACTGGTGTCTAATTCAGAATAACCCAGTTTTCAAAGTTCAATCAGGGACTATATGGTATGATTCAAGGGACTACAAGAAGCATTACCTTATTCACAATTCTTTGCACTACTGTATTCACAATTCTTCCACAACCAGATCCCTCCCCCAAGCTGAGGTCTGTCCCTGGTACATGAAAATCTCTTAATCAAAATTCTTACCTTTTGGTTAAACTGATTTTCCTTGTTTAAATGCAGAGTAAGGCACTAATTGAATTTTCTAGGACCTGAGTATGATTCCATTTATTAGCGCTGTTCATTCTCAGAAGAAAAGCCTAGAGCAGGTAGACCCAAGTGAGGGACTTGGGAAGGTAGAGAGAGAACAGGAACTTCAAGGATGGAGGAGCATGCCTTGCAGGAAATGAGTGCTAATTCCACCCACTTTCCTGAAGATTGAGTCTTTACAGGAGACTTTCAAAAAAGCCTACCTACTCCACAGTGTAGGAGGAAATTTCCTCTTCTTTAATTCTTTTTATATAGCTTCCAAAGAGGAATTAAGGCTACAGATCCTTTTCTAGCTTTTTTTTTTTTTTAAAAGACAGAGTCTTGCTATGTCACCCTCAGTAGAGTGCCTTGACATCACATCTCACAGCAACCTCCAACTCTTGGGCTTAAGCGATTTTCTTGCCTCAGCTTCCCAAGTAGCTGGGACTACAGGTGACCACCACAACACCTGGTTACCTTTTCTGCTTTTTAACACATTATTTTTTTCTTGGTTCAATTAATCACCACTCAAGCAGTACTTCCCAACTCTACATACACAATTACCCAATCTTCGAATTATCCATCAATTATCCAGTCACTTCTCAGTATATCCCATAGCACAATTTTTAAAACCCATTCTTAAAATCCTATAATTCATGCCTAAGATAATTTTTGTCAACTTTCTGAAGATCCTGGATAGTCTCCCTCTCCACTTAATTCCCATTTAAGAATATGAAATACACATTTAACCCCCTCATACTCACTTAAGCCACATTTTCCAAAGAGCAAAATCATAACAGCAATAAATGGGAGACAGTGAGGCCCTAGTTTAGAGACCTATTGATAGTCCTTGTGTCTTGTGGAATTTCTGGCTAATGTGAACTCATTCCATTCTTCACCATTTTTCTCATTTGCTATCTTCTCCATGGTACAACTAAGTGGTTATCTCAGACCTCATTACCGAGTGAGGTAGAGTTAGCATGTTCCACCCTATCTTTCTCACTGATTACAACTAAAACTTTGGAAAGCTGTTAAGGATTTTGAAAAATAAATAATAGCAGGGATTTAGACAAGGAGACCAGAACTTTTTTTTTTTTTTTTTTTTTGAGACGGAGCCTCAAGCTATCCCCCTGGGTAGAGTGCCATGGCATCACAGCTCACAGCAACCTCCAACTCCTGGGCTCAAGTGAGTCTCCTGCCTCAGGCTCCCAAGTAGCTGGGACTAC
>CAUYQV010069070.1:0-23378 GCA_963574575.1 Galagoides demidoff | reverse complement strand
TTGAGACGGAGCCTCAAGCTATCCCCCTGGGTAGAGTGCTATGGCATCACAGCTCAGAGCAACCTCCAACTCCTGGGCTCAAGCAAGTCTCCTGCCTCCGCCTCCCAAGTAGCTGGGACCACAGGCGCCCGCCACAACGCCCGGCCATTTTTTGGTTGCAGCCATCATTGTTGTTTGGAGGGCCCAGGCTGGGGATTCGAACCCACCACCTTAGGTGCACGTGGCTGGCGCCTTAGCCGACTGAGCCACAGGCGCCGAGCCTCTATTCTTGAGATACTTCATTTAGTAGAATGGTTTCCAGTTCCATCCAAATTGTGGCCAAAGCCCTTAATTCATCCTTCTTCATGGCTCAGTAGTATTCCATAGTGTATGTATGCCATATCTTGTTAATCCACCCATGAATTGATGGGCACTTGGGTTGATTCTATTTCTTTGCAATTGTGAATTGTACTGCTATGAACATTCAAGTGAAGGTGTCTTTTTGAAACAAAGGCCTTCTTTTCCTTTGGGTAAATACCTAATAGTGGGATTACTGGATCAAATGGTAGATCTACTTTTAGTTCTTTGAGGAATCGCTATACTGTTTTCCATAGAGGTCGTACTAATTTGTGGTCCCACCAACTGTATGAGCATTCCTTTCTGTCTGCATCCATGCCAGCATCTATTGCTTTTAGACTCTTTAATAAATGTCATTCTTAAAAAAAAAAATGCTATTCTAGGTGGGATAAGGTGATATCTCATTGTGAATTAATTTACATTTCCCTGATAATTAGTGACATTGATTATTTTTTTCATATGTTTATTGGCCATTGTTCTGTCTTCTTTTGAAAAGCCTTTGTCCTGCCAGGCATGGTGGCTCATGCCTGTAATACTAGCACTGTGGAAGGCCAAGGTGGGTGGATTGCTTTAGCTCAGGAGTTGGAGACCAGCCTGAGCAAGAGTGAGATCCCCTGTTTACTAAAAATAGAAAAAGAACTATCCAAATGTTGTGGTGCATACCTGTAGACCTAGCTGCTTGGGGGCTGAGGCAAGAGGAGTACTTGAACCCAAGAGTTTGAAGTTGCTGTCAGCTATGATGCCAGGGCCTTTTACCCAGGGTGCTGTTTTGGTTTTTATAGTCTTATAGTACAGTTTGAGGTCTGATAATATGATGCCTTCAGATTATTCTTTTTGTTTAAGATTGTTTTCACTATTTAGGCTCTTTTATGGTTCCCAATAAAACATAAAATTACTTTTTCTAGATCTGTGAAATATGACATTGGTGTTTTGATGTGGATTGTTTGAATCTATAAATCACTTTGCATAGTATGGACATTTTAATAATGTTCATTCTACTAATGCATGAACGTGATGTTTTCCCATTGGCTGTGTCATCTGCAATCTCATTCCTTAATGTTTCATTATTCTCGTTAAAGAAATCTTTTGCCTCCTTGGTTAAGAATATTCCTAGACGTTTGATTTCCTTGTAGCTGCTGTGAATGGTATTGAATCTTTGATTTGACTCTCTGCTTGAGTGTTACTGGTGTGTATACTTTGATTTCATACTTTGATATCTTGATGAATTTATCAATCAATAAATAAATTGGTGCTTTCTAGATATAATATTATATCATCAATAAAAAGCAATAGAGTGACTTCCTCTTTCTCGGTTGGATAAACTACATATTCTTCTCTTGCTGGATTGCTTTGTCTAGAATTTCCAGCACTATTTTGAATAGAAGTTGTGACTATGGTCACAATTGTTTTGTTACAATTCTCAACTTTTCCCTGTTCAGTATCATGTTGGCTGCATGTTTATCTTATATGGTATTTATAATCTTGAGATATATTCTTTCCATGCCTCATTTGTAGAGGTTTTTATTTTATCATGAAAGAATGCTGGATTTTGTTGAATATTTTTTATTCATCTGTTGAGATGATCATAAAGCATCTTTGTTTTTGCTTCTTTTTATGTGGTGAATAACATTTATGGATTTACATATGTTGAACCATACTCACATCCCTTGGCTGAAGAGGTCCTATATCACATACAGAAGATATGCCCACATTCTATAGAAACAATGAGATATCCACTCTGCACAATCTCTGAGTATTCCTCCATGCAAATCTCTGAGTATTCTTCCATGCAAATCAGACAACTGTACCAGAAAGCCTGGATCCTGGATCCTCCTCCATGGTGTTTCTGGGTGTGTGGATGATCACATATATGTCTCTGTTCCTGGACAATTTATTTTTTTGAGACAGAGTCTCATTCTGTTGACCAGGCTAGAGTGCCGTGGCATCAGCCTAGCTCACAACAAACCTCAAACTCCTAGGTTCAAGTGATTATCCTGTCTCAGCCTTCTGAGTAGCTAGAACTAGAGGCCTATCCCACCACACTTGGCTAAGTTTTTTCTGTTTTTAGGAGAGATGGGGTCTCACAGGGGCTGGGGCTGGCCTCAAACTACTGAACTCAAGTTATCGTCCTACCTCAGCCTCCCAGAGTGCTAGGATTACAGGAGTGAGCCCCCGCACCCAGCCATGTCCCTGGACAATTTTTAATCATCATTGCTCACCACACAGTTGTTGGCATGGTACCGGTACTACCTCCTCACATTCTTCCTTGCCCTTCTCCTTTCAGCAATAATCACAACAAAGTCATTGTGATTCAGTTGACAATCACGGGCTCTAAAGATTCTCAGGAGAGGTCCATGATTTCATCTTTATTTCCACAAGTTCTATGGGTGATGCTTCCAAGAAATCTCAATTGTGGAGTTTGTTTCCTGGGTTCATTTCTGGACTTGTCTAGAATTTTATTCCACAATGACACTTTCTTGTACTCATTGTGCTTTTTGGCATCGACTTAAAAAAAAAGAAGTGATCTGTACCAAAGTTTGCAGGGAATTTGAATGTCTTCAACTTTTCATGCCCATTAGTTGTTCATCCTGTGATGTGCAAAAGAATTTGGAACCAGATAGGGATTTCCAGTATCTTCACGTCTTGGGGCTGGTTTGGTCCGTAGGTGCTGCTGCTAATACACCTGAGAAAGGAAGCACCTTCACAAGTCACAAGGAGAATCACCATTTTGACTCTTAAAAAACTGTGGTTAAGCTTAGGATATTTGAGGATCAGATACTTGTGTTTAAAATATTCCTACTTCTCTTGGGTTGGCACCTATATTTCAGTGGCTAAGGCACCAGCCACATACACTGGAGCTGGCAGGTTCAAATCCAGCCCGGGACTGCCAGATAACAATGACAACTACAACCAAAAAATAGCTGGGCTTTGTGGCGGGCACCTGTAGTCCCAGCTACTTGAGAGGCTAAGGCAAGAGAATTGCTTAAGCCCAAGAGTTTGAGGTTGCTGTGAACTGTGATGCCACGGCACTCTACCAAGGGCCACACAGTGAGACTTTGTCTCAGAAAAAAAAAATTCTACTTCTCCTATTTGTTAAGGTGGCTAAAATATAAAAGAGCTAGACTCGGTGAAGAAAAATACCATAAGTCTCTGTAATATAAGTGCTGGAAAAGTATTAACCTGCTCTATGTATGCAGCAACTGTGACTTTGTGATGCCAGCTGAAAACAGAGTTAAGCATAGGATTAAAGGTTTCAAGTGAGTCTTTTGGAAAATTTTTTTTTTTTTATTTTTCAGGCAGCACCTGTGGCTCAAAGGAGTAGGGCACTAGCCCCATATACTGGAGGTGGCAGGTTCATAACCCAGCCCTGGCCAAAATAATAATAATAAATAAAGAAGTCTAAAAAAATTTTATTTTTGGCTTGGCACCAATAGCACAGTGGTTACAGTGCTGGCCACATACACTGAGGCTGGTAGGTTCCTGCTAAACAACAATGACAACTGCAACAAAAAATAGCCAGGTGTTGTGGCAGGTGCCTGTTGTCCCAGCTGTTTGGGAGGCTGAGACAAGAGAATTGCTTAAGCCCAAGAATTGGGGGCTGCTGTGAGCTGTGATATCATAGCACTTTACTGAGGGTGACATAGTGAGATTCTGTCTCAAAAAATATATATGCAGATATATATATATATATCTTTACTTGGCAAGATTGTACTTGTTTTTTTATTTTTTGTTTTATTTATTATTATTTATGTTGTAAATATATAAGGAAATAATCTATTATAATTATTTTCAAAGTATAAGTTATTTTAAAAATATTTTTGTTGTGGAGTTTTTCAAATATGCATGAAAATAGAATAATGTAATAAAATCCAATCTAACTGCCTTCACCAAGTTCCAATATTTTGCCTTCTTTTTTCATTTATTATCTCCTTTTCCAGAGATATTTTCAGTTTCAGATATTGTGTAATATCACCCTTGGATACCTCAGTATATTTCTGTTATACTGACTGATGGCCAAATAATCAACCACCCCAGTACTTAGTGCATGATTCTGCGATGTGGTCTGGGATTAGCTGTGGGGTTTATCTCTGCTCTATGTGATGTTAGCTGAGCTTACTCATGCATTTTCAGTTGGCTATCAGCTAAACTCAGAAATGCCTGGCATTTGGTCATGGCTGTAGGCTGGAGCACTTTGATATTTCTCCACATGGCCCCTTGTCCTCCAACAAACTAGACTTGGCTTTTTCACAACAAAGTGATCTCAGGGTTCCAAGAAAGATAAAAACCTTCAGAAGCTTTAGCCTTGGAAGTCACATAGTACCACTTCCTGTTGGATTCAATTGGTCACAGAAAGCCACAGGGACAGTCTTGAGCCAGGGAGAAAAAATATACTAGACCTCTGGATGGGCATAAAGACCAAGTCACACTGCACAGAGGCCTGTGGGGACTGGGAGGACTTGTTACCATTTTTACGAGCACATTTAATTGATGTTTTGGTTTTTAATATGATCATCATGCCAAATTAAAAAACATTTCCTTTTAATTTTTAACATTTTCTAATATTTTAATTTATAGGCAGTAATTTTGTGTATGTGTAGATTTCTTTTTTATGTTCCACTTTTTTGTGAGTCATTTTTATTTGCATTTCCCTGATGAATAATGATGTAATACACATTTTCACATAATTATTGGTCATTTATATGTCTTCTTGTGGGTGTGGGCCTGAAGCTTTTGTCCAGGGGGGCCAACTTGATATTAGAGCAGGCCTTGAGTGAAGGTCCATGGGGTGTGTGTACATTTCTATGAGATTTGATAAATACATAGAGTTCTGTAATAACCTCCATGGTTAGGATACAGAACAGTTCTCTCACCACTAGGAATTCCCTTGTGCTGCTCACTTATAATCAACCCCTTCTCACATTCCTAACCCCTGGAAATTACTGATTTGTTATTAGTCTCTATATCTTTGCCTTTAGAATGTCATATAAATGGGTCCATACAGAAATTCATCTTTTGAGTCTGTTTTTTTCACTTAGCATAATGCGTTTCAGATTCATTCACATTGTGTGTGAATCAATAATGGGTTCCTATTCTTTTTTTTTTCTGAGTAGTATTATATTGTAAGAATATAGTAGAATTTATTTTTCATTTATCTTTTCTGTTCATCAGATTAATGTTGTTTGGGTTTCAATAATTTTAGGAGATTGTAAATAACACTTCAATAAATATTAGGTATAGATTTTTAAGTGATCATAAATTTTAATGTATTTACATAGGAGTTGGGTCATACGGTAGGTATACGTTTAACTTTTTAAGAAATTGCCAGACTATTTCTGGAGTGGCTATACCATTTTACATTCCCACAATTTATGAGATAACCAGTTTCTCTTCATTCTCAGCTGTACTTTCTATTGTCAGGTGTTTTGTGTTTTTATTATAGTGGTCTCTAATTCTGATATTAATTTGCATTTTCCTAATGACTAATGATGCTAAGCATCTTTTTATTTGCTTATTTGCATTTCATATATCTTCTGTGGTCAAGTGTCTGTTCAGACCTTTTGCCCCTTTAAAAACAAATGGGTTGTCTATCTCTTCATTGTTGAATTTTGAGAATTCTTTGTATATTCTATATGTAATTCTTCAACAGATAAGTGATATGCACATGTTTCCGCTTGGTCTGTAGTTCACCTTTTTAGTCTCTTAATATTGTCTTTTATTTATTTTTTTCTTAAAAACTGCTTTTTAAGGTATGATTGGCATACAAACCCCTTTTATTAAGTTGTAATTGGCATACAAACAGCTGTATATATATCCAAAGTGTATAATTTGATGGGTTTGAAGATAAATGCACATTTGTGAAACTGTCACCATAATCTATGTTATACACCTGTCCATCATCTCCACAAGACTTCTTCTGCCCTCTTTGTTATTATTTTGTGATAAGAATACTTAACATAAGACCTAACCTCTTGGCAAAATTTTAAGTATACAATGCATTGTGGTTAACTGTAGGTATTCTCTTGCACAGTAGATGTCTAGGACTTAATTTGTGTAAGCAAAAATTTGTACTCTTTTTTTTTTTATGAGACAGAGTCTCACTATGTTGCCTTTAGTAGAGTGTCATGGCGTCACAGCTCACAGCAACCTCTAACTCTTGTGCTTAAGTGATTCTCTTGCCTCAGCCTCCCAAGTAGCTGGGACTATAGGCACCCACCACAATGCCCGGCTATTTTTTGGTTGCAGCCATCATTGTTGTTTAGCAGGCATGGGCCAGGCTCGAACCTGCCAGGCTCAGCATATGTGGCCAGCGCCCTACTCAATGAACTACGGGCATTGAGCCTATTTTAGATTTCTTATGTAAATGGTATCACATATTTGTCCTTCAGTGGATGGCTTACTTCACTAAGGACGGCGTCCTCCATGGGTATTCATATTGTTGGACATGACAAGATTCTCTTCCTTTTAAAGACTGAATAATACTTAATTGTATGTATGTCACATTTTCTTTTCCCATTCTTCTTCTTTTTTTTTCATTTTTATTTTATTGCTGGGGATTCATTGAGGGTACAAAGAACCAATGAATTGCATTTGTTAGGTAAAATCCCTCTTATAATTGTGTCTTGCCCCCCAAAGGTATGTCACGCACTGTGAACCCCCACCCCCCTCCCTCCTACCCTCTCTCTGCTCTCACTTTCCTCAACCTCCCACTGTGTACTAGGTCATTAATTGTCCTCATATCAGAATTGAGTGCATAGGACTCATGCTCCTCCATTCTTGTGATGCTTTACTAAGAATAATGTGTTCCCTTTCCATCTAGGTTAATACAAAAGATGTAAACTCTCCATCTTTTTTACTGGCTGAGTAGCATTCCATGGTATACATATATCACAGCTTGTTAGTCCATTCTTGGGTTTAATATTGTCTTTTAAACAGCAAAATAGAGAATAGAAAAGTGGCTACCAGAGGATAAGGGGTGAGAGGAGGAGTGGGAAATGTTGATCAGAGGGTACAAAGTCTGAGACTGGAGGAATAATTTTTATTGATCTATTGTACTGCATGGTGATCACGATTAATGATAATGTGTTTTTTTTTTCTTGAAACGGAGCCTCAAGCTATCCCCCTGGGTAGAGTGCCATGGCTTCACAGCTCATAGCAACCTCCAACTCCTGGGCTCAAGCCAGTCTCCTGCCTCCGCCTCCCAAGTAGCTGGGACCACAGGCGCCCGCCACAACGCCCGGCCATTTTTTGGTTGCAGACATCATTGTTGTTTGGCGGGCCTGGGCTGGGGATGCGAACCCGCCACCTTAGGTGTACGTGGCTGGCGCCTTGATAATGTGTTTTATATTTCAAAATTGTTAAAAAACAGATTTCTTTACATTCCACCACAAAACATTAAGTTACTGAGGTGAAGAACATGCTAATTTGCTTAATTGAATCTTTCTACAATGTTTACATAGATTAGAAAATTGCATTGTATCCACAAATACACATATTTATTATTTGTCAATTAAAGATGAATACATTTTATGAAGAATAAAAGTTCTCAACTGTGAGAAAGTATAATGAGTCTTTTTTTTCCTTTCGTGAATAAGAACTCTTTAATCCAAGGTCATAAATATTTTCTCTTCTGTTTTTTTTCTAAAAGTTTATTATCTTGAAACTCATATTTGTGCATATAATCTATTTGAGTTAATTCTGTATAAGGTTTGAGGGATAAGTCAAATTTCTTTTGTTTTGAAATTGCATAACCATTAAATCTTTAAAAATATTTTTAATTTTTAGCAGTACATAATAGTTGTACATGTGTATGGGATACATATGATATTTTGATACAAACATATAATTTGTAATAGTCAAATTTAGAAGTAATAACTATATAAGAAACTCTATAGAAAAATGGTTAAAAATGGACAAAAGGTATGAATAGACATTTTTCAAAAGAAGACATAGAGATTGCCAACAGATCTATGAAAAGATGTTCAACATCGCTAATCAACACGGAAATTCAAATCAAAACCGCAATCATCTCACCTCAGCAACATTTCTTGACACTGTGTGCCCTTGTGTAGCCATAGTTTAATTTCCACTTGTAAGTGAGAACATGCAACACTTATTTTTCTGCATCCTGAAATATTTTATTTTGGATAATGGCCTCCAGTTCCATTCAAGTTGCTCAAGAAGCTGCAAAAGGCATTACTTCATTCTTTATAGTACCCATGGGGTATGTGTGCATATCTAGCACTTCATTATCTACTCATCAGTTGATGGACACTTAGATTTATTCCATATCTTTTTTTATTGTGAATTCACATAATAAATTTGGTTGTTTGTCTCATATCTGCTGTATAATGGTGTCCCTCTTTTGCCCCCTTCCTATCACCCCCACCTTTTCACGTCATAAGAAATCAGGTCATTTGTCTAGTACAGTGTCCAACATACCGGTTGGGGCTGATATTTCTCCTTACGGTGTCATTTAAATTGTTATGTACCCCTTATATATCTTATACACAGGTGATTAAATCCTTGTTGGATTTGGGCTTAAATTTGGGGTAAGCAACTTTGTAGGCTGCTTTATAAACATTGTGTCAAGGACATAATACTTTGGTTGTCATACTTAAGTGCTGCTATATTTGATTAGTGGGTACAGGAGTGTTCTGTTTCATCCAATCATTATAAAGTTCCACATGAAAATTTTATCTAATGGCACTAGAAGCCATTGATTCTGTTTCTCTAGACTCGTTATCTTATTGAGCGCTACACAATGGTGATATTCTAATTTTAGAATTTATTTTGCATTAATTAGCCAGAAGGCTTATGTACAGAAAGATTTTCCCTCATCTACTCTTTAGTTAAATTAAAATATATTTAGCAAGGGAAAGGCAGGATCAAGATTTGATTCTTTCCCTTACTTATCAATTTTCAGTGTAATGAGTTGGTACCCTGGCAACTTCTAATTGTAAACAATAATTATTTTTAGTATCACTGTGGATTTGTACATTTGTATTCACTGATATATTTAAATCCATTTAAGTCATTATTCATTCTGATGCTCAAATGTTCTCATCTTAGTTCATTAGTAGTTCCTTCACTTCAAAATTAACTTAGTAGCTTTCTCGCTTTCTGGCATAGTAATGTCCTTCACTCATCTTAAATGTATCCTGTTCTATTCTTGAATTCAGTCATTTTTTTTTTCTCCAAGGAATCCTTGGAACCTTATGATGGAGGATAGAATATAGAGGCCATGTTTTGGGAACTATGGCAAAATACATAGGTTTTGAATGTTGGTTATTTGTATTTTTTTTTATGAGATGGAGCCTCAAGCTATCCCCCTGGGTAGAATGCCATGGCATCACAGCTCACAGCAACCTCCAACTCCTGGGCTCAAGCGAGTCTCCTGCCTCCGCCTCCCAAGTAGCTGGGACTACAGGCACCCGCCACAACGCCCGGCCATTTTTTGGTTGCAGCCATCATTGTTGTTTGGCGGCCCAGGCTAGGGATCCGAACCCGCCACCTTAGGTGTATGTGGCTGGTGCCTTAGCCGATTGAGCCACAGGCGCTGAGCCCTAATAGGTTGTTCATATTAATTCTAAAATATTCAGTTCATGTTAATCTGAACTAAAAAAAATATATACCCTTTATACAAAGCAGTCATATTTTGGGGCAAAATTTCCTGAGCTCCTTCAGTGTTTGACACGTATTTTCAGTCTACAGAATCCCATGGGGTTTCTAGGTGAAGAACTTAACCTCATTCATCTGTCAGTTTTAAATAATACAAATGTTGCTCAAAACTGTTGTGCCCGAAATTCCCCAGAACCCCCCTAAAAGACTGTCCGAGACACACTCTGATGTAAAAGCATGAGGTGAGCTTTATTCAAGCCCAGGCCTGGACTCTCCTGGTGGGCACACCGAGGAAGAGCCCCAACCTGGGGTGTGGAAGGTTTTTATAGGGTACAGAAAGCAAGAAGGGTGGGATTGGGTATGAGTACACTTTTGATTGGTGGTTAGGGTACGGGTAGGATTTGGATTGGTACGGGCTGAGGGGTGGGGGATTGCCCAGTGACTATGTAGTGGCCTGACTAGGTGGTACAGTCTGATTGGATAGCGGAGCTGCGTGATTAGGAAACTGAAACTTATTGCCTAAAATGGCAGTGTTGCCTAAGGTGGCAGCCGGGAACTTATTGCCTAAAATGTCGTTAGCCCCGTTCTCTCAAAACTATATCCTCTTGCCAAGGTTGAGAGTTACTCAGGAGGTTCCTACACCTCCCTCTACCTCCTTTATGTTCCTGGCAGGAAATGTGTGGAAAGGGAGCACGTAAACAAGTTCCAATTCTCAGCAGCAGGGAGTAAAAAACACTGTGGTCCCTTTGTGAACCCTCAACTTTTTAGAAAAGTATGGTTTGATCCAACATAGATAGGATATTTAAAAGAAAACAAAGAAAGAAAAGTATGGTTTGAAACAGGGGTGCTTGAATTCTAGTAGTGTTTAAAATAGTGTTAAAAAAATATTCTAACAGGGTGGTGCCTGTGGCTCAAGGAGTAGGGTGCCGCCCCCATATGCCAGAGGTGGTGGGTTCAAACCCAGCCCTGACCAAAAACTGCAAAAAAAATTCTGACAGTGTGCAATGCTGGGCCAGATTGAACAAACATATGACACTTGTTAAAATGGTACGAAAGGCCCATCCAGTGCAGTGGCTCATGCCTGTAATGCCAGCATTTTTAGGAGACTGAGATAGGAGGATTGTTATGATTGTTTGAAACAAGGAGTTCAAGAGTAGGATAGGAGGATTGCTTGAAGTAAGGAATTCAAGATTAGGCTAGGTGACATAGCAAGACTCTGTCTCTATCAAAAAAAAAATTAGCTGGGCATAGTGGCCCACACCTGTAGTCCCAACTACTCAGGAGGCCAGGAATTAGAGGCTGAAGTGAGCTATAAGCACACCACTACACTTGTCTGGGGGACAGAGCACGACTGTTTCTCAAAAAGCAAGCAAATAAACAAAATGGCAAGAAAGACTTCACTAGTGATACTGCAATAGTGTCAGGACTCTTGCTGTAGGGCTTACTCTAATACCACGTACAGCAAAGACAGCTAGGGATTTATAGCCAATGCTGAGAGTGAGGGGGTCAATATGTGGATGATTACCAAGAGGAGATAGGGAGGGTAGGGAGATTCTTGCTAAGCCCTTTATTTTTATTTTTTTTTAGACAGAGCCTCAAGCTGTCCCCCTGGGTAGAGAGCTGTGGCTTCACTGCTCACAGCAACCTCCAACACCTGGGCTCAAGTGTTTATCGTGCCTCAGCCTCCCAAGCAGCTGGGACTATAGGCGTCTACCACAACGCCTGGCTAGTTTTTGGTTGCATCCGTCATCGTTGTTTGGCGGGCCCAGGCTGGATTCCAACCCTCCACCTTAGGTGTATGTGGCTGGCGCCTTAGCCACTTGAGCCACAGGCACTGAACTGCTAAGCCCTTTAAATAGGATTCTTGATTATGGCAGGCCAGCGAGAGCCATCAAGGGTGGGTGGATGAGGAATTTGGACGGATATTGAGGGTAAATAGATATTAAGAGTGAGGGCATTCTCACCAAACTGACTTACAGGATTCTTGCTACAACTGGACTAAGCAAGCTAAAGATGGCCCAAGAAGGAGGCTTAGTCAAAAAGAGAGCTCAGAAGAGGCTCCTGGACTAAAGTTTAGTCAAGGAGCGTCTGTGTCAATATCAAGCTGGTTTATCCTTTATACCACCAAGCGGCACCCGTCAACCCATTGACCTAGCCTTGAGACTTTAAAAACAAATAACGGAATTCAAGTTATGGAAATTCCAGGTGAAATGATTGCACCCTTCCAAAGATGCAGAAGGCAACGGACTCCAACTCCCATAAGGCCTCGCGAGGCTGAGAGCCGACAGCCCCTCTCCCCGCCCCTGATCTTGCGCCTGCGCGGAAGATCATCGGCCAAGGGAAGGGGGCGGGGACGGGACAACGCCAGGAGAAGGAGGAGGAGGAAAAGAGAAACCATAGACTTTTTATCTCGGCCTAGAACGGCCCTTAAAGTGCAGGGGAGAGGTGGGTGGGTAGGGACCACCCCAGCAGGCCGCCGGCGGTATCATGGCGACCCGGAATCCCCCTCCCCAAGGTGAGCGGCCAGGGTCCAAAGTGGTATCTGGGACGCAGCTCACAGCTTTCGACTTTGCTCCCGGGGCGCCTCTTCCTTTCCCTGCCCCAGGATTCCTGGAACTATGTTATTTTCTTTTTTTGAGGCAGCCCCTTTGATCACCCTTTTCGAGCTGTACTTTCCCCTTCCCTCTCTGCGGAACTCAGGCAGAGAGCGACTCCCACCCCGAACACAGCGCAACCTCCTGTCTTACCTTCACCTCTGGCCCTACATCTCCATCTTCAAATTTATCCATTTATTTTTTTTTTTAATACTCGTGACTCTGAAGTGATTCGTCTCACCCCTCCCCCCCCAGATAAAAATGGACCCTGCTCTGACCTTGATCTTACTGAGATTTGGGGGATGACCCCGCACTGCTGTTTAAAATCTGGCCCTGCCTCCACGACCTGGTCCTTAGGCCTTAGGAAAGGAGATGAGGGCATTCCTTGAGGCCCTCGTCTAAGGAACTGAGTTTAATAAACTCAGTTTCTATGTGGGCATTTTTAGCTGTACACCAAAAGTAACAATGAGTTGTGACAGATTAAAAAAAAAAAGAATGTATGGGACATTTCTGAGTTTTGATTGACTCTAAATTTATTTTTCCCATTTTGTATTTTGAAGACTATGAAAGTGATGACGACTCTTACGAAGTGTTGGATTTAACTGAGTATACAAGAAGACACCACTGGTGGAATCGAGTGTTTGGCCACAGTTCCGGACCAATGGTAGAAAAATACTCAGTAGCTACCCAGATTGTAATGGGTGGCGTGACTGGCTGGTGAGAATAACATTTTTTTCATTAAATTTCATTTGGGGGCCTGACTGCTGTCCTTTTATACATGGGCCAGAGCCACCATGCACATTCAGTGGGCCTACGTTGTTAATTCCAGAAGAGTGCTACTTTGAGGTGTAATTTACGTTCAAAGGCTCCCTGTTGCCCACCCACGGTTTGGTTTCATTCCTCTCTTCTCACCCTTCTTTTCATTCATTGTATATTTCCCCCTTTTGTCGAGTTTGGCAAAGGTAGTGGATCTGATTCAGTGATAGTAGATAGGAAGAAGTACATATATGTGCTAATTATATGTAAATTTTTACTTGCTGACAACTGGAAAAACCTGAGAAACTCCCACAGTAGAACTGGCCTCTGATTGTCAGCTCTGTAGGGAGCAGTGTAAAATGCTCAGTAAAAATTATAGTCAGATTATGATATGCTTTGAAGACTAGCTGTAGAAGAACATTGGTTCTGTGTTGGAATTAAAACTTTAATTGCTTACTTTGTAACAATATTGTGTAGTACATTAAGAAGTGGTTAATAAGCATTAGCTTAAACCGGCTACCTTTTCAAACCACGTGATTACAGAATTGCTACAATGGCTCTAATTCTGTTGCTCCTGGAATAAAAGGCAAGCCAGGTAACAAGAGGCAAGAACAAATTTGACCCTTTATTTTAAAAACGTTCATGACTCTAGAGAATTTTTGAAGTTAGGGGTTTAACTTGTGAATGAATAATTATTTTTTCCTAGATTCTAAGTCAAATTTATCTTACATTGATTTAATTTAGATACTTATGTATTTCCACTTGATAAGTATAAAATTGAAGTTTTCAATTTGTGATTCACATGCACTTTGGCCTTTTTGTAAATGCCATTTTGTGATAGAAACTCTCATTGTGAGGATTCTGTCATGCAGAGGTGCAATATTTTTACTCGTGTGTTTAGTAATGCTGCTGTATGCAGTTAGAGGAGAGATGCCTGTCAGGGGCTTAGTTATGCAACTGATTTGCCAGGCTCATTGTACCTCTAGCCCTATGATTCAAAGCATGGCCCTCCTCTGCTTAAGCTCAAATTTGGTGCTATAGGTGATTGGTCATTGTGAGTTCAGGGTCTAATGCCCTTTCTTTTTTTTTTAGAGACAGAGTCTTACTTTATCGTCCTGGGTAGAGTGCTGGGTAGAGGTATCACAGCTCACAGCAACTTCCAACTCCTGGGCTTAGATGATTCTCTTGCCTCAGCCTCCCCAGTAGCTGGGACTGCAGGTACCTGCCACAACGTCCAGCTATTTTTTTGTTGCGGTTTGGCCGGGCCCGCGTTTGAATCCACCTCCCTCCGTATATGGGGCTGGCGCCCTACCCACTGAGCCACAGGCACTGCCCCAGTGCCCAGTCTTAAAAGAGACTAAAAGAAAGTTGAGAAATGGAATTACCAATCATTGTGTGTTTTTTCTTATAGACCAGACTTGGTAAGAAGCCTGATAATAGGCAGAAGTTTGCTTGAAAGCCTAGAGACAGATCAGCAGGAGTTAGTAGATTCATTTTAGGAACTAATGCCATCATGCAATGGATCCATGTGCTTGTGGAGCACATTCCCAGGAATATTGCAGAAACCTGGTTGCTGCTTGCCCCTTTTGTTTTCTTTTTGAGCCTTTGTTGCTGACTTCCCTATTGAGGGACATGTCCTTTATAGTATTGCAGCTGGGGACTGATTTCCAGCACCCATTCCACACACTATCCCCCATAGATACCAAAATCTGGGGTTGCTCAAACCCCTGATATAAAATGGTGTAGTATTTGGATATAACCTATGCACAGTTCCTGTCTTTAATATTATTATTATTATTTTGAGACAGAGCCTCAAGCTGTTCCCCTGAGTAGAGTGCTGTGGCATCACAGCTCACAGCAACCTCCAACTCCTGGGCTCAAGCGAGTCTCCTGTCTCAGCCTTCCAAGTAGCTGGGACCACAGGTGCCTGCCACAACGACTGGCTATTTTTTTTTTGTTTGTAGCCATCATTGTTATTTGGCAGGCCCAGGCTGGATTTGAACCCACCACCTTAGGTGTATGTGGCTAGGCCTTAGCCACTTGAGTCACAGATGCTGAGCCATACACACAGTTCCTGTATGTTTTAAATTATCTCTAAATTACTTATGATAACTAATACAATGTAAATGTTATATATATAGTTGTTATCCTGAATTTTGTATTTGTATTATTTTTTATTGTGTTCTCTCTCTCTCTCTATATATATATACACACACACACACACATATATAATATATATATATATTTTTTTTTTCCTCTTGAGACAGGGTCTTGCTTTGTTGCTTGGGCCTGAGGGCAGTGGCATGATCATACCTCACTGCAACCTCAAACTCCTGGGTTCAGGAGATACTCCTGCCTCAGCTTCTTGAGTAGTTGGGACTACAGCTCTATACCACTATTCCTGGATAATTTTCCTATTTTTTGTAGAGACAGAGTCTCACTCTTGCTCCGGTTGGTCTCTGAACTCTTGAGCTCAAATGATCCGCCTGCCTTGGCCTCTCAGATGTGATCCACCACACCCAGCCTGTATTATTATTTTTTGTTGTTTTTTTTCCCCTGAATATTTTAGGTATCCTTGGTTGAATCTGTGGGTGTGAAAACTGCAGATGCAGAGGGCTTACTATATATACATTTGGATTATTACCAGATGTTGGCTCAAGAGCTATGACTCTTAATATTATACATGTGATTTGTTACAATCACTAGTTTCAGTATAACAAATTTTAGCCATTTTCTTAGGGTATAAAATTGATGTGATATTGTTGTATATATTAAGGAGAAATAGTTTAACAGGCATTAACCAGTTAACGATTCATTCCAATTCAAGACAGGAATAAGAGGCTGAGGAGATTTTATTTAGCTATGGGTAGCTATAGAGTTTTGATCATGATAAGAAATTAAAACTAAGGCTTGGCGCCTGTAGCACAGTGGTTAAGGTGCCAGCCACATACACTGAGGCTGGCAGGTTCGAACCTGGCCTGGCCAGCTAAACAGCAATGACAACTGAGACCAAAAATAGCTGGGCATTGTGGTAGGTGCCTATAGTCCCAGCTACTTGGGAGGCTGAGGCAAGAGGATTGCTTAAGCCCAAGAGTTTGAGGTTGCTGTGAGCAGTGACACCACAACATTCTACCCAGGGCAATAGCTTGAGACTCTGTCTCAAGCCTAAACAAACAAACAAAAAAAAGAAATTAAAACTAATATCAGTCAGGATGAGTAGTTGCTAGGAGAGATGGGAGGTGTGAAGATCAATAGAGGGCCCTTAGAGTGGTCTGAAAGCAAAGTCATGATGGCCTTCAGAATGGAAAAGAAACGATAGAGTCAAGTAATCTTTGGATAGAGTATATAGAATTGTGCAATCAGTTGTACCAAGGATAAAGAAGGGACAATCTGACATGAATGTAAGGTGGCAAGAGTTGGTTTGGCTGGAAAGATGATATTTGCTTCTGAACGTTTTTTTTTTTTTTTTTTTGATACAGTCTCACTTTGTCATCCTCTTTAGAGAGCTCTGGCGTCATAGCTCACAGCAACCTCAAATTCCTGGGCTTAAGCTATTCTTTTGCCTCAGTCTGCCAACTAAGGGACTATGGGTGCCTTCCACAACATCTGGCTATTTTTAGAGATGGGGGTCTCCCTCTGGCTCAGGCTAGTCTTGAACCTGTGAGCTCAGATAGTCCACCCACCTCGGCCTCCCAAGTGCTGGGATTACAGGCATGAGCCACCACGTCTGGATGCTAGAGAAGCCTGTTGTGTGATTTTTAAATGTAAATTTTCCTTTTAGGGAGGTTTATTGGTTTCCTCAGGCAATTGTAACAAAATACCACAAACTAGGTTGATTACAATAACAAATTTATTTCCTGGCAATTATAGATGTGGAAGTCTGAAATCAAGGTGTCAACAGGGCTGGTTCCTTATTGGAAATTTAGAGGGAGAGAAATCTGTTTGATGTTTCTCTCTTTGCTTCTGGTGATTGCCAGCGATCCCTGGCATTCTTTGATTTGTAGACATCTCTTTCCCGTCTCTGCCTCTGTTGTCACATGGTTATCTTCCCTCTGTTAGTCTGTGTGTCATATTGGATTAAGGGCCTACCCTGCTCTAGTCTGATCTCATCTTACCTAATTCCCACTGCAGTGACCCTTTTTCCAAGGAAGGTCACATTTTGAACTTCTGGGAAGGACATGAATTTTGGGTGTCGGGGAAACATTCGACTCAGTGCAGAAGGCTGGTGTTAGAAATCAGGGCTTCTTTTGCATGGTATGGAGCTAGAATACTGAAGGGAATATGAGCTCTCTTAAGGAGAGAATTAATCCCAAAAATGTAGGCTGGTACTCTTACAGGATAGATGAGACACAAAACAGGTTTAGTAGGAGACAGAGTCTCACTATGTCACCCTCAGTAGAGTGATGTGGTGTCACAGCTCAAAGCAACCTTAAACTCTTGGGCTTAAGTGATTCTCTTGCCTCGGCCTCCCAAGTAGCTGGGGCTACAGGCACCTGCCACATTGCCCAGCTATTTTTTGGTTGTAGTTGTCATTGTTGTTTGATAGGCCCAGGCTGGGCTTGAACCCACCAGCTCTGGTGTATCTGGCTGGTGCCCTAGCCGCTGAGCCACAGGCAGTGAGCCTAAACTATGGTCTTTAAGGTGAAACTGCAGCTGAACTTTAAAGAGTAGGAAAGGTTTTGATAGGCAGAGCAAGGCAGAAACACTTAGAAGCAGGGAGTTTAATAGCTTGAGCAGAGGTGATGACCTATTTAGAAACTAATTGTGTTGGAGCCAAAGGTTTGGGTAGAGTTGGGGTTGGCCAGGTGTATGAAACATCTTGACTATGTTAAGCAAAACAAATCAACTTCCTTAATACAAAAGTAGGAGTATAATGAACCCCTGGGTACTTATCATTTTGTTTTTAGTAGTCTCTTTTTTTTTCCTATAAAGTCCCTTCCTCTTCTTTCCGTCCTTTATTTTGAAGCAAATCTCAGACATTTTAGATTTTTTTAAGACATTCTCAGACATTTTTTACTCTCCAGTATAATTGAAGGGAAATATTAAAGGTTTCTGAACAGGTAGGGGACATGATCAAAAGAAATGGGAAGACATTCAGATTTTATCTGGAAACCAATGAAAAGTAGAAGAGGTGGCGGGTTTAGCATATCATTGATTATTCTCATCTTTTGTTATTTCTTTTATTAAAGGTGTGCAGGATTTTTGTTCCAGAAGGTTGGAAAGCTTGCAGCAACTGCAGTAGGTGGTGGCTTTCTTCTCCTTCAGGTATGTCAGAGCTTTAGGCACTTGCCTCTGCTTACGTAGATGGCCCTTGGGAACTGAGGAAGTCAAGTTTAACTATTTCACTACTGTTCATTAAAAAAAAAAAAATTTGTTTTTAGAGATGGGGGTCTTGCTGTGTTGCCCAGGCTGATATTGAACACCTGGCCTCAAGTGATCTTCCTTCCGCAGCCTCTCAAAGTTCTGGGATTACAGCACTATTCCCAGCTACTTTTGTTCATTTTAATAACAAGTGGAATTTTTCTCTAAGGTATAAATTTATGGAAAAACTACATTGAGTTCATGAAAGACAACAATTTAAATATTCTTTTTTTTTTTTTTTTTTTTTTGAGACAGAGTCTCAAGCTGTCCCCTGGGTAGAGTGCCATGGCCTCACTGCTCACAGCAACCTCCATCTTCTGGGTTCAAGCGAGTCTCCTGCCTCAGCCTCCCAAGCAGCTGGGACCACAGGCGCCTGCCACAACACCCAGCCATTCCTTGGTTGCAGCCATCATTGCTGTTTGGTGGGCCCAGGCTGGATTCGAACCTGCCACCCTAGGTGTATGTGGCTGGCGCCCCAGCTGCTTGAGCCACAGGCGCGGAGCCCAATTTAAATATTCTAAGTTCCTTAAGCATAGTTTGATTCCAGCTATCAAAAAGACAACTGTTAAAAATTGAAATACCTCATTTTTTTATTATTTACCCAAATTTGCCTTCTACCATCTCCCTAGAAAAATAAATATTTCAGCACGTACTATATAAAATGCAAAAGGTCTTTTTTCTATTTTCTATCCATGCAGTTTTTCTCCCCAGAGGAAACTGCTGCTAGCGATTTCTAACATTTTTTTCTTTTAAACTAGAGAATCATAATAATATAGAAAGTGGAAAATCGGCTTTAAAAAAATCATCCATAATCCTGTTTCTGAGGCAGGTAGATTTGAAATTTTAGTTTTGTTCATGTTCCTCTAAGTGTAAGGTCTAAAAATGCTTTGTCATTAGAGGATGTTTATCAGGATATTATCTGGCATTCATGTCTGCTTGGCATATATTTTTCCAAAAATATTCTCTTAAGATTAAATATAGTAAATCCAAAAATTGAATATCTCTGAGAATGAATGTTAGCAACAATTTTAAAGATACAAAGAACTGTCAGTTGTACCAGATTTTAAAAATGATTGATGTTCATAGCAACTAAAATCTGACTTTAGTGCCTAAGCCATTGATCATGTAATAACCAGTAGTTGCCTTTAGTATAAAGGGACTGGATTTGTATGTGCTAAACACAGATTTTTGAGTTGTTTACTAAATAGCCTTTTAACATATATATATTATATATATTTTTTCTTTCTCTTTGTGACATAATTGGGAATAATTGCTTATTAATTGTGGTAAGAGATGAAAAAGAATATGATTAATATTTAAATTTAGTTCTCTGGATGAATATGACAGCATTTGTACAGAGGAGAAGTTTACTTAAGCTGATACTGACTTTTTTTTTTTTTTGAGACAGAGCCTCAAGCTGTCCCCCTGGGTAGAGTGCCATGGCTTCACTGCTCACAGCAACCTCCAACTCCTGGCCTTAAGCAAGTCTCCTGCCTCAGCCTCCCAAGTAGCTGGGACCACAGGCGCCCGCCACAATGCCCGGCTGTTTTTTGGTTGCAGCCATTATTGTTGTTTGGCAGGCCCTGGCTGGATTCGAACCCGCCACCTTAGGTGTATGTGGCTGGCGCCTTAGCCGCTTGAGCCACAAGGCGCCAAGCCTGATACTGACTTTTATATAGAATTAAGAACATATTTAATTCTATAACTGTTTTGAAAATTCACTTGTCAAATTCACTTATTGGGTGGCGCCTATGGCTCAGTGGGTAGGGTGCTGGCCCCATACACTGAGGGTGGCAGGTTCAAATGCGGCCCCAGCCAAACTGCAACAAAAAAATAGCCAGGTGTGTGGTAAGTGTCTATAGTCCCAGCTATTCAGGAGGCTGAGTCAAAGAGAATCGCCTAAGCCCAGGATTTGGAGATTGCTGTGAGCAGTGTGACACCAGGGCACTCTACTGAGGGCGATAAAGTGAGACTCTTGTCTCTACAAAAGAAAAAAAAGAAAATTCACTTGTCATTTCTGTTTAGTGCAATAGGGTATGGGACTGAAACAGAGTTTCCTAAAATGTTCACAGAATAGCGAGAATTACATATTCTAATCTACTCTGCATGTCATTTTTTGAGAAGTCCATTTCAGTCCACTTAATATGCACCATTCAAATCCACACTTTGCCATTGACACTTTCTACTTTTCTGTGCTTGGTCCACATATTCTTTGAAGTTTCTAAGGCAAAAGAACACAGGACCTGTCTGCATCAAACCAGTTTTTCCCACAAATATAACTAGCCTTGAAACTTTAGTAGAAGGAAAATGAAAGAGGAAATAGAGTAACAAATGGCTTTTAGGCTAGTTGCCTTTCTTATTTTTATGACCTTTACTTACGTTTTAAGATAAATGTTAGTTTATTTAAAACTTAAAGCTTTTCTAGTAACAATAGTGTTTTCCAGTGGAGATTTATCATTTAAATACCATATTAAGATAGACATTGGTATATAAATCTTTTATTTTTTATTTTTTTAAAGTTTTATTTTATTTATTTTGGCGTCACAGCTCACAGCAACCTCCAACTCTTGGGCTTAAACAATTCTCTTGCCTCAGCCTCCCAAGTAGCTAGGACTACAGGTGTCAGCCAGAATGCCTGGCTATTTTTTTTTTTTAACAGGGGCATCCCTTTTTTTTTTTCTTGTCCAGGGCTGGGCTTGAACCTGCCACCTCCAGTATGTGGGGCTGGTGCCCTACTCCTTTGAGCCACAGGTGCCCACACCTGGCTATTTTTTGTTGTTGTTGCAGTTGTCATTGTTGTTTCAGCTGACCCAGGGCTGGGTTCGAACCTGGTAGCCTCAGAGTATGTGGCTGGTGCCCTACCCACTGATCTACAGGCACTGCCAAAATTCTTGAATTTTTTAATTTATGTCTTTGACCATCTTTGGAAAGGTTTTACCTGTTATTTCTACTAGAGAGTTTGGGATCATTTCTTTTTTTTTTTTTTTTGAGACAGAGCCTCAAGCTGTCTCCCTGGATAGAGGGCTATGGCATCACAGCTCACAACAACCTCTGACTCCTGGGCTCAAGCGAGTTTCCTGCCTCTGCCTCCCAAGTAGCTGGGACCACAGGCGCCGACCACAATGCCTGGCTATTTTTGGTTGCTTGGTTGCAGCTGTCATTGTTGTTTGGCGGGCCCGGGCTGGATTCAAACCCGTCACCTTAGGTGTACGTGGCTGGCGTCTTAGCCTCTTGAGCCACAGGCGCCGAGCCAGGATCATTTCTTTAGGTGACTCCTAGTTGTCTACATCTTTTCATTGTTGTCATACCCATCAGATAGTTTGTCAGTTTGATCTTCTGAACTAACTTGCTTCCACTGTCCTCTGTCCTGCTTGCTTTCTAGGCCTGGTGTACAGCTCTTATCCTGGGTTCTCCCTTCAGTACCATTCTGGATATTTCCTTTGTTTTTGTTTTGGGTTGTTTTTTATATCTTATGTCCTCTTGCTATATTCTCTTGTTTTGGTGAGACACATTGTGCAGTAATGTTTGGAGAAAATAAGCACAGGAGGTTCAGTTCTTGAGACTTTGCATGTCTGAAAATTTCTTCATACTAACATTTCATTGATAATTTAGCTGGGTTTGCTTCACTATCTTCTGACTTCTAGTGTTACTGTTAAAATCTAAAGTAATTGTAATTCTGAAACCTTTGTTTGTATGTGTTTTTTGTTTTACTCCTCAGTACATGCTTATAGGATTTTCTCTTTGTGCCCAGTGTCCTGATGATTTACAGTGATATGCCTAGCTGTGGACCTACTTCTCAATTTGGGGAAATTTTCTTTCCTTCTTTTCTTTCTTTCTTTCCTTTCTTGAAAGAATTTTACTCTGTCACCCATACTAGAATGGAATGGCATAATCATACCTCACTGTAGCCTTGAACTCTTAATGATCCTTCTGCCTCAGGGCCCCAGGGGAAATTTTCTTGATATTTATTTAGTTGATGATTTCATGTCCTTTTTAATATTTTTCATCTTTTTTTTTTCCCCTTTAGTTTCTGTTACATGGATCTCCTGGATTGGTTGTCTAATTTTCCTTTTTTTCTTTTTTTTTTTGGCTGGTGCTGGGTTTGAACCCACCACCTCTGGCATATGGGGCCAGTACCCTACCCTTTTGAGCCACAGGCGCCACCCATGTCTAATTTCTTTTTTTTCCAGTTTTCCAGTTCTATCTTTTTGGTCTAGTTTTTGGGAGATTTCTTCAACTTTATCTTCTAACCATCTTACTGAGTTTTAATTTCTGCTCTCATATTTTTAATTTCCATTAAGTTTTTGGTTATTTTTTTCTTTCTTTCTTTTTTTTTTTTTTTGTGAGACAGAGCCTCAAGCTATCCCCCTAGGTAGAGTGCTGTGGCATCACAGCTCATAGCAATCTCTAACTCCTGGGCTCCGCTTCCCAAGTAGCTGGGACCACAGGTGCCCACCACAACATTGGCTATTTTTTGGTTGCAGTCGTCATTGTTGTTTGGTGGACCCAGGCTGCATTTGAACCCACCAGCTCAGGTGTATGTGGCTGGCGCCTTAGCCACTTGAGCCACAGGTGCCAAGCTTTTTTTTTTTTTTTTTTTTTGAGTCAGAGCCACAAGCTGTCCCCCTGGGTAGAGTGCCGTGGCATCACAGCTTACAGCAACCTCCAACTCCTGGGCTCAAGTGAGTCTCCTGCCTCAGCCTCCCAAGTAGC
>CAUYQV010069064.1:0-22829 GCA_963574575.1 Galagoides demidoff | reverse complement strand
GCGGGCGCCTGTGGTCCCAGCTACTTGGGAGGCGGAGGCAGGAGACTCCCTTGAGCCCAGGAGTTGGAGGTTGCTATGAGCTGTGATGCCATGGCACTCTACCCAGGGGGATAGCTTGAGGCTCCGTCTCAAAAAAATAAATAAAGAAAGAAAGAAAGAAAGAAAGAAAGAAAATAAAACATGTCAATGTCATTATTTCAAGGATATTATTTCATGAGGCTAGGCTTTTTTTTCTAATGAGTCAATTTTTAAAAAAGAATAAGTGAATAAAAGTGCAGCTATTTTGAGGATTCATGAAGGTGTTTTATTTTTTTCAAATTAACACGAAGGTACAATTTTTAGGTTACATTGTTCTCACTTCCAGGGCAAAGTTCCATTTATAGAAGAGCCCCTCACCCAGGGGGTGTGTTTTACACCCTCACAATGTGCACGACTGATAGGTGAGATCGTACCTCATGCCCTCCCTCCTTCTGCCTAAACATCCTCCCTCCTCCTCCCTCCCATTTCCCTCTACCCCCTAACTGGACTATATTAGTCTTTCTAGTTCTTATGAGCATGTAATTGTTTATATATTGATTTCATATTAGTATGGAGTACATTGGATATTTATTTTTCCATTCTTGTGATATTTTAATAAGAAGAATGTATTTCAACTCCATCCAGGTAAATGTAAAAGATGTAAAGTTTCCATGAAGGTGTTTTGACTAAGCTTTTGAAACTCTGCCTTTATCTATAAAAGCAGAAAGAGGTTTCATAGCTCACAGGCTGCTAGCCCCATTCAGCGGGGCTTCACACAAAATATGTCCTAAAAGATGCCATACATGGGAGGGATAGGGAATTGTAGGTAAATGCACCCTTATTTATAAAATATTCATTACAAAATTTTACAAAATATTTACAAAACATTCTCACCATTTTGGCCAGCTTTTTATATATACACATGAAGTGTTCTCTCCCACTCACTGTGACCACTTGCCGTTTCTGTGTTATGCAGTTTTTTCCTATGCATGAGACTTTTGGAGCATTAGATAATCATGAATTCTACTTCCAGCTCTGCCATGATAGAGAGACATAAGGGAGTTACTTAACCCCTCCAACCTTCAGTCTCTTTATCTGTAAAATAGGAATAGGAGTGAAATGTTATAAGGATTAAACAAGACGTTTGTTCACCTAAAACACTTATTTCGATGCACACAGGAACCACAACTGATGACCCTGAGTTTGTGTTTTCTTGGTGTTATTTTATCTCATTCCCTTTTAGAAAGTTATAAAATTACAGACAACTGATTTGAAAATTTTCCATTAAGAAACACAACTAAAAATATTCAATATGTATATCAGTGTTACAATTGTGAATTTCTTCCAGTATGAATTTTTTTCACAAGTGTCATGGTTCTTACCCTATGGATAATAAGTTTGAGCACTTTTAATTTCATTTGTAATCATTTATTTTTTCATATAATTGAAATTTTTTTAAAAATGAAAATAAGCTGTTACAGAAAATTTACTTCAAAACTTTTAAATAATATTTAGTAGTTATAAGAGCTCAGTATTTTGGCACTTTGTGAGAAAGATAATGGATAAACATTCTTTTGAATTAAAAGGAAATCATCCAAATTGTTTGATTTTCCTAGAGGTCATAAGTTAAAATTCTTTTAAAAATAAAATAAAAAGAAAATATTTTTTCTTAAAATTACTACATAAAATAATTTTAATTCCCTATTGTTTACAATTATTTGATTTATTTGCTTTCTAAAGATTTTCTGCTTAAAAAGTAAGGATTTTCTGCTGACATTAGATATAAAATTTAGAGATAATAGGAAAAATATATATATCAATAGAAAGTAAAGTATTTAAATCTACCCAGTATGGTAGCCATTAAAATACACCATTCAGGAAAGCCAAACACCATATGGCTCAGTAATAAGTGGGAGATAATGATGAGTACACATGGGCACAAAGAGATATAAAGGACATTAGAAACCAGAAAGAGGGGCGGGGGATAAAAACTTAGAGTGAACACTATTCTGGTGATGGGCACACCTGAGCCCCAACTTAAGCATTATATGAGGTATCCACATAACATAAGCATTTGTATCCTTTTAATATTTTGAAATAAAAAAAATAGTAATAATACACCACTAAAATGTCCTGCTGCAGAGATTCCAGATCACAACCAGCCTGATGCCCTAAAGATCCACCACATTCACCAAGCCCACACTTCTCTCAGCTTACCCCAGCCAAGGACAGAGCGGCTGGGGCACAAGTGCCACCCTGCTCTTGCAGACACGGGGTTCTTCTAACACACAACTTCAGCTTGAGGGCTCCCCGTGGAATTGACCAAAACTGTCTTAGGACTTTGCTGTCATCTAAGATACCTGTTTCCTGAGCTCTTCTCCCTCCCTCTATCCTTCCCCAGGGGTGAGACCTGCATCGGGGTCTGAAGGCTCTTCCTACTTACTGCTTCCTGCCATTTGTCTTTCACAGACCTTTCTGCCCATAAATCATGCCTCATCCCATCTTTAGTGCCTGCTTCTTGGTGAGCACAGACAAGCCCATGATTTGAACAGCTGGGATATAATGAGATGAGCATAACTAAAGTTGGATTAGAAACTGTAGGAAAGTTATAGTATAACCAGCCAAGGGAAGACAGAGGGAGTCCACGTGTACTTCTTGTTTCTCAATTCAGGAAGACTTCTTTGAAAGACCATCATGTACATTACCTGTGGAACAATGAGACGCCATCTGCAACCTTAAGAAAGGTGTGATGGGGCTGAGACCAGCAGAAAGAACTGCCTGGGAAAGAGGACTAAAAATATTAGCCACAAGAGAGAAAAAGAATAAGAAACATAAAGGAGTGAAAATTAATTTTGGTTCCCTGTTTTGGTAAATCAGAGAGGTAACAGTAGTACCCACTAGAGGAAGAGAAAGAAAAGAACCACAGTAGAAGCTCCATAATTGACCACCTTCCCTCCCTACATTGACCACCTCCTTAAGTTGACCTAATTTTTGTCCACCAGACATATGCCACATGGATATACATATCAGTACAGTAGTTGTTACAGTCCCTTGGATGGTCAACTTATAGAGGTTCTACTGTATTTCTAATATATGTGAGAAGTGGTTGAGAGAGAGGGAAGGGATGATTAGCTGAACAACTATCTCCAGAATTCTTTCCCAGTAAAAAAGTGTCATCATTTGGGCCATTTGATATAAGCAAGATGTTAAGGTTTAGATGACAACCATGAACCAAAACATTCCAGAAGGGAGAAGCTGAATTGCATGGATCAGGAAGGGCGTTTATTACTCCTAAGAGTATCCAGGGAGGAAGAGGAGGGAAGATTCACAGAGAAGAGGAAGAAAGAAAGAGGGGGCTTGAGGTCAGTTGAGGGGAAAGAACCAGTGAAACTTTTCAGTGATGGGGTCCTTAGAGAACAGTATCAGAACTGTGATTAAGGCCATTCTACTTGTACTGATTTGTGTTACTGGAACCCAATCCACTCCTTCATCTACTCTCCAGAAATTTATTGAAGTCTGACCAAACTATAAATGCCTTTTGAAATTTGTTTTTGCTTGTCATTTATTTGCTTTAAGAAAAGTCAAAGAAGTTGAGATCCCTATGTAAGTTTTCTCTGTGTAGACTAGAAGCCAGAGAGGCAGATGCCTAAGTCCTGTAGGAACGTGACTCTCCTCAGAGCTCTAGAGGAGACTTCAGATTTCCATGAACTTGGCGGTGGGAGTGTTGGACTCATCTTACCTGGCTCAGAAAAGACAAGAAGGCCCCTGTTGATACCTAGGTCATACTACCATACCATAGAATTATTAAATTCTTTTAATTCATTTCACACAATAGCTTCATTTTTTTATCATTAAGAACTTAAAGCCATAAAGAGTCTCAGGACTTTAGAGGTCCCGAGACAGATTTCAGTGCAAGCTATTAATTTAGAAAGTGGGAAAATGAGACAGGAAATGAAGAAAACCTTTAATGGGTGTATTAACAAGCAAGTTTCCACTGTGTGAAACTAAAGTTTAATGTCGCTGGGGAAGTCTAAAGCCAGTGCACAGCAAACACCTCAGAGTTATGCTGCTCAAAAATAAGGGAGCTGGGGTGTTTATCCACCAACTCCTGTGCTCACGAGCTGAGGGTTGCTTCTTGGGAATGTTAAATTCCTGGAATTTCTGGCCTATTTTGTGCTGGGGCAGAGCTGGCAGGTGGCTCCAGAGGTGGGAGAGGGCCCTCAGCAGAGATTCAAGTTCTTATAATTGGATGTGTAGTTAGCATGCATAAAAATAGTATGCATTGAGGGATTGAGCAAGGGAGTGACAGCATCTCCCACATGAAGGCAGAGACTTGCTGGGGCTCACAGAGGAGTCAGGGAGGCAGGAGTAGGGACGGCATGGTGTATGGGTCAGTGGGGAGGTGGAAAGCAAGTGGGAATCTAGCTAAGAGTTAAACAAACCTGAATTTGGATCCCAACCCTATTCTCTAGATTCTGTGCAGTCTTGGAAAGTTAGCCATTCTGGGCTTCAATTGTTTTATCTGTAAAAGGGAGATAACTGCCTTGTATGGTTGATGAAAACAGAATCAAGAAATATTTATAAAGGAAATAGCAGATTGCCTAGAACAAGAAAGACAGAACATTAAAATGTAACTAATGTTAAACAGTAATTACCATTTTATTAAACTAGCTGAACTTGAGGGGGGTACAAACAGAAACCAAAAGGAAAATGCTTTCTTGTTTTCCTCAAACCACTTGCTTCAGCCATGCTATGAGGACCAACCCCCCGCACCCCTTAACACTATGTCAAGTTATTAGCATTTTCCACAAATTCTAAGATAGAGTGCTGTGAAAAATAGATATATCCTACACTCTAATGAATCTTAAACTAGTTGTGGTACTGGAAACAGGATTCATTTTGGTAATGAAGTCTCGTTTTTCATACATTTAAAAGTCTAATAAGGATGATAGAATGTCGATAGCTGCTGAAGCGAGTGGTGAGGCACAGGGCACTTATTGCATTATCCTCTCAACTTAGCAAATGTTTGAAAACTTCCATAGTACAGAGGTCTACAGAGGTATGTATATTAAAGTTCAATTAAATTATATCCAGTCCAATTAAAATTTTAAATTCATATCTTTAAAAGTTGAATTGATACCTCTGAATTCAACACTTTAAAAACATGGTCCTCAGAAAAGTTAGACACAGATTTTGATAAAGAGAGATGAAACTACTATGTGTTGTATTATTTTCTTCTTTTTGATTTTTGTTAGTTTTTGTAACAACTTTTTTTTTTTTTTTTTTGAGACAGAGCCTCAAGCTGTCCCCTGGGTAGAGTGCTATGGCATCACAGCTCACAGCAACCTCCAACTCCTGGGCTCAAGCGAGTCTCCTGCCTCAGCCTCCCAAGTAGCTGGGACCACAGGCACCCACCACAACGCCCGGCCATTTTTTTTGGTTGCAGCCATCATTGTTGTTTGGCGGGCCAGGCTGGATTCAAACCCACCACCTTAGGTATATGTGGCTGGCGCCTTAGCCGCTTGAGCCACAGGCGCTGAGCCAACAACTTAGTCTTGTTGTGACAAGCATGACTATAAGCATAAATGAGTACAATTTAATTAAATTACATTGGACTGGAATTCAGTAAGTGTTTGTTAATTAAAGGATGGGGGAAGAAGAAAGGGGAAGGGGTGCCCTTTCTCAAGTTCAAGGGGCCCTCATTAGGGACATATTTCTGTACTGAACTAATACTAAGCGACAATGTGGGGGAAGGATGAACTCAAGATCCAAATAATAAGTTCTTCTTGGCTTTTCTCTGGATATACCATTTGTACCTTTTCTTTTTGAACTAGTGCCTCATTAGCTTTGAAAAGTAACTTTGGAGCTAGGCCTACTTCCTTTTCATCTCCACCAACCACTCCATTACCAACAAGCAAAATCTCAGAGAGGCACATTTCAGAATTATATAGCAATTTTTCTTTTGAAAATTGTCTTAAATTACTAACATGAAAGGAGTAGATCCTTGAAAACCAGGAAGGAGTATTTTCTAGTATGACATACTAAGAGATAGGAATAGTATCATCACTGTTTAAAATTCCAAAGTTTATATGAAAACACCACACTGTACCCCATGATTGCATTAATGTACACAGCTATGATTTAATAAAAAAAAAAAAAAAAGAATTTCAGAGTTATTGCCCGTTCTCTCTCTTATTCACTGATGACTCTAGACCGATTCTTTCTTCAGTCGGGGCCAAGCAGTGCTGGAAATCAACAATGAACAACACAGTCAAAACTTCTGCCTTTAAGAGCTTACATTCACACAATACACAAAATAAATAAATAAAATATGTGATAATTACAATGAAGAAAAAAAGTAGGAAAGAGAGATCAGGAATGTTGGAAGAGAATTTAATAATAAAATCACCATACAGCAATCAGGAAAATGTACTTCTGAAGTAAAGTGTCCCAGGCAGGACTAACGTGAAGGATGAAGCCCCTGCAAGTCTGGAATAAAGAACAACTAGGAGACTCACACGGCTGGAGAAAGGGTAAGAGGAGCAGGTGGGGCAATGTTGCTTCAAGTGGGTTCCGAGGGAATGTTAGTCCCTTTGTCAGTTTGGGAGATGCTGGACTCTCTGTCAGCCCTGGAGAATTACATCATCTGTCACATATGAAATGCTCCAAGAAATCTTGAGCAAAGTAACCTGTTTAGTGTTGATAATCCAGCATTTCTCAAACTTTCTCAACCACAGATCTCTTCTGGGGTAGCTGATTTTTAGAATGCACAGTTTGAAGAAGATACTTCTAGCCTCTTTCTGTGATTCTTAGAAGAGAGATCAAGTATTGTCTTTTTCTTTATATCTGGTTAAATACATTCCTGGTAAATGTTCATTGAATGGATCAACCCTCATTAGGCCACAATCATCTAATGCACAAGTTTACTCTACCTTAAGGGAAGAAGCCACATCAATTGTTTCCTGAGGTCCCGTTTCCGTGGCAGTAGGTAAGTGTTCAGCCTCCTGTGTGAACCCAGAAGTCCTCTGCTCACTGCTCTGTGTTCTGTTGGGTGAGTTCAGAAGCCAAGCAGCTTGGGTACACTAAACTCAAGGGCTTAGGGGGATCCCTCTTTAGCTTAGGCAATTGGGTTTTTATTGCAGTCTTTTTTTTTTTTTTTTTTTGAGACAGAGCCTCAAGCTGTACCCCTGGGTAGAGCGCTATGGCATCACAGCTCACAGCAACCTCCAACTCCTGGGCTCAAGTGAGTCTCCTGCCTCTACCTCCCAAGTAGCTGGGACCACAGGCACCCACCACAACGCCAGGCTATTTTTTGGTTGCAGCCATCATTGTTGTTTAGGAGGCCTGGGCTAGATTTGAACCCGCCACCTTAAGTGTATGTGGCTGGCACCTTAGCCACTTGAACCACAGGCACCGAGCCTGCAGTCTTAATGTGAAGTATCAGATATGCTTCTACTGATTACCATGTTTCCCAGGTAAAATGCACTACTATGTATAATGTGCATGCACATTTTGCACCCAAACTTTCAGGAGAACACTCCTGGAGAGAGTGACTAGCTCTCAGCCAGGAATGATATATCTGAGAGTGCTAATGCTCTCCTGGTAAACAGCCAGATTGCACTGCCCTCCTGCAGCTGCCCACTCTATGAAAGCTGCCCCTTCCCTCTCTCCCAGAAGTCCCTCCTTCTGAACAGCTGGAGGCCATAGTCAAGATAGCCACACATGTGGCTGGCGGGGCAGGAGCTTCTGCGGTTGCTCTGCCTGTGATCAGGTAGGTAGATTCCTGTGGTCTGTGGGGCTTCTGATTCTCCCTGGACAGCTGAGCCTCAGGTCTTGGCCCTTGCCCCACACAGCAGTGGCTGTCCGTCTCCCCAAGCCCAGCACTACCCCTCCCCTGTTTGTGGTACTCAGCAGAGGCCATTCTGGCCCACTCCCACTGAGCCCTAAACCCTCCCAGACTGGAACCTCATGCTCCTGGCAGGCCCAAGTGGGAGGGCACAGCACCCTGGGAGGCCCACTGGGCTCTCGCATGCCTGAGCCATGCTACCCACATATATCATACATCCTTATTTTTTTCCTCAAATATTTGGGCCAAGAAAGTGTGCATTATATATAGCAAAATAGGTAATAAATAAACCTAGTCACAGTTTCCCAATTGGCTTAGTCCCTGTATATACCACATACACCACTCATTCAGCAAGGGAACCCCCGGGGAGGGGGGGGGGAGGACTGAATGGTGGAATGTGGGGAACTTCACACCAACAACAGTCATTTCCCATTCTTGCCCTTGAAACATACGGAATGGTTAACTTATGTGTACAGGATATCTACGTTTTAAATGATCCATAATAAAGTAAAAAAATCTTTTCTAAAGGTCTGTGGTGTATATACACTGTTTTCATTTCTAAAGACATTACAATGGCATTTGTTTCTGACTATTTAAGAAATTCACAAAATGGCTCAGCGCCTGTGGCTCCATCGGCTAAGGCGCCAGCCACGTACACCTAAGGTGGCGGGTTTGAATCCCCAGCCCGGGCCGCCAAACAACAATGATGGCTGCAACCAAAAAATGGACGGGCGTTGTGGCCCGCGCCTGTGGTCCCAGCTACTTGGGAGGCGGAGGCAGGAGACTCACTTGAGCCCAGGAGTTGGAGGTTGCTATGAGCTGTGATGCCATGGCACTCTACCCTGGGGGATAGCTTGAGGCTCCATCTCAAAAAAAAAAAGAAATTCACAAAATAAGAGTTAATAATATAAGTCCTGAAAAATGATCCATTATTAAGATACTGCTATGGCTTAGATAGGGTTTGTCCCCACCCAAACTCATGTTGAAATTTGACCCCTGACATACTGGTGGGAGGTTTGGTTCATGCTGGTGGATCCCACATGAATGCCCGAGAAGGGCAGTAGTGAATTCTTACTCTGGGGAGACCAGATTAGTTCTCATAGGAATAGATCAGTTACAAGAGCAGGTTGTTATAAAGTGAAGTTGCCCCTCAGATTTTGCCTCTTCATAGGCTTCTGGTTCCCCTTTGACCTTCTGCCATGTTATGACACCACACAAAAGCCATCACCAGAAGCAGAGCAGACACTGGCTCCATGCCCTTGAACTTCCCAGACAACAGAACTGTATGTTAAATGACCAAACTCTTTTCATTATAAATTATCCAATTTCAGGTATTCTGCTATAGCAACACGAAACTGTCTAAAGAGAGATAGCAGTTAACTCCATGAATATTCCTAAAGCATCTAGAGCTGGCCCATGGCTCCTTCACGAACAACTGGTAATATATTTACCAAGATTAAGCTATTGTCAACTATCTAGGGAATTCATGTTCCCCTGGGGAACTGTACTCTTCAGCTGGTATCAGGTACATGGTTTATAAGAAAAGCATCAATTAGTAAAGACTTCAATAGAAAATATCACAGCTATTAACAACTAATCACTGGTGTGACTTTTTCATTTCAACCCCAAACCCTAAAATGTGAAGGATTAAAAAGAAGTTGAGAAACAATTATCAAAATTGGAGAGGAAAATGTTACCCAATTTTATTTTCACATCCCCCCCAATAAATTTGACTTTAAAATTTTGGTTTTCCACACCTCAAGAATTTAGCAGACACATAGCCCTATGGCAATTCTTCTTCAGCTTTCTAACTTTTGATCCTAATATCTTGTCTTCAACTGAGGATATATTCAAACTTCTCAGGTAAATTTAAAAATTTCAGGAATTTAAAAAAATTTTTTTTTAAATTTTTTCTATTTTACAAAATAGAAACCAAAGATAATTGATGAGGAAAGAAGTTTGCTTGATTTTTAAAGAAACTCATGATAATAAAACATATCATGTGATTATATTTTAATAAACTTATGATAATTAATAAATTTTAATAGAGCAGCTATTGAACTTCAAGCTGCAAAGCAACTATCTTTTCCTCTCTCTTTGGTCTTTCATGCGATCAGCATATCGTTGTTGAATATCTGCTCCCTGAAGGGCTGTGCTGAAAAATCCATAATCTCCCTTTACGGATTTATGCTTTAAATGTTAATAATATATTTTTGATTGCACCCTGATGAAAGAAGACTCAATTTCAGAATCTCAGACATAGTATTGTCTATACATAATTTTTGTCCAATATTATGTGTGTGTAGCAGCATGCACGTGTGTCATGTACGTGAACAAATGAGAAAGAGACAAAGGGAGATCCAGGAAAATTTACAACTTAAAGAGAAAAGGATTTTTTAAATTATTCATTAATGTTTATATTCTGGTAAGATTAAGAATCCTATTTTAAGTACACCTACATATGTTTATACATCTATTAAAAAAAAGTTCCCACAATTTACTCTGAGAATTCTAAAAGCCCAGATATTATACTTTTAATACCATTATGCAGTTGACTTGAAGCTGAGGGGTATAATTTTTAATATTTCAGGAAAGCATCTGTAGGTAAATCAACCAGCTTCTTTTCTTTTATCAGCCCCTACTAGACTGCTGCCTTTTAGACCATACAATGCAAGAATCATTTAATATTCAGCTTTTCACTTAACAAAATCAAAAGCAAGTGGGAGAATTCTTTATTTTGAATAAGTAGGCCCACTCAGAAGGTAAAATTTTAAAAGTCTAACCAAGACGTGAGTAACAATGCAAAAACAAATTCCATACGGACTATAAACCTTAAAGTTAAAAAATACTATAGAAATTTTGGAAAAATGTTCATACAGGTTTGGTAGAAGAAGGTTCCTTAAGAAAGAAACATGAAAGCCTAAAAGGAAAGGTTAACAGTCTGTCTACGTTAATATAAAATCCCTGGGAAACATCACTCCCCACTCCTTATGTGTGGGCTGCACATAGTGACTTGTTTTCAGCAAGCACAGGATGGAAAGAATTGGAAAATAGTAACTTTATATTGAAGAAATCTTCAGCCAGGTGATCAGGGTTAATATCAACAGCAATAAATCATGTTGACACCATGTCCCCTTGATATGTTGCGATGAGAATAGCACTTTACTTCTGTGGTAAGCATCTGACAAATTCCAAATGGAAAACTTGGTTAATACTCTGAAAACTTTCATGGTCTTCAAAAACAAGGAAAGTATGAGAAACTGTCACAACAGGAGGAAACATGATGGCTACATATAGTAAGGTCATGTGTACAGAGCACTGGAATAGAAAAAACACCTGACATAAAACTAAGGAGATCTGAATAAAGTGTGAAATTTAGTTTATACAATGTATCAATCTTTGTTCATAAGTATAACAAATGTACCATACAATCTAAGGTGTTAACAGGGAAAATAAATGTGGGGTATATATAAACTCTCTATAAATGTAAAACTATTCTGAAAGATAAAATCATATTTAAAATATCATTTATATAGTAAATATCTTAGTCTGTTTCAGATAACATAACAAATACCATGGATAGGGTAATTTATAAAGAAAAGAAGTGTATTTCTCATGGTTCCAGGGGCTGGGAAGCCCAAGAGCATGGCACAGGTATCTGGCAGGGACCTTCATGAAACATCATAGCATGGCCAAGCAGCAGATGTACAAGTGAGCCCTCAAGACAGAGAGGCAATCAGGCTGCACCTGTCATTAACTCACCAGCTGTGATTTCTCAGTCTTTGTGACTTCACTGGCATATTTATATGTGTTGTATGTATGAGAGACACACACTCACACAGATGAAAGCATCAAGGCCCTTTATATTGACTTTCTCCCACCAGTCTGTTTAAATTTCTGAGAGAAAAATTTTGTCTTATACTCACTTCTAAATAAAAATGAAAATTTGAGTTTTTCTCCATCAACAGACACTTCATAGAAATGTTCATAGGTGCATGGGGCGGGGGCAGGGCATGTATGAGGATACTAATCATTGTGTGTGGCAGCAAGGAGTTGAAGGCCACTGGGATCCCTATCATTTGGCAAATGGATAAGTTAAATGTATTGGATACATACAATAAGCTACCATGTAGTGGTTAGAAACATGAAAAATACTGTCATGTCAAGTCTCAGTACAAGACAATACTACTTAGATCAGTGGTTCTCAACCTTCCTAATGCTGCAACCCTTTAAGACAGTTCCTGTAGGTCGCAACCGACAGGTTGAAAACCACTGACTTAGATAAATTCAAAACACATACATACAGATAATACTACATACTTCCCAAAGTTATATATCCTATTCAAAAATACAACGAAACATTAGAAGTGAATGTTAAACAGGGGCTAGATTAGCTGGAGATCCTTGAGCATCTTTCTCTGTATCTACATACCCTCTCCAACCTGGTTGCATCAGGATGGTTGACCTTCCTACACAACCTGCTTTCAGGGCCTTCCTCTTATGCTCTCCAGTCATGGTAAACACCATTTCATTAGTCAGAGAACCAATATCAAGATACCACCATTTTCTGAGTGTTCTCTAGTAGTCCCCCAATCAGAGGTTTTGCACTATGTGGTAATTCATTGAGACTTCAGTTACGCAAAGTCAACTGCTGTTTTAAAATATTAAATGGAAAATTACAGAAATAAACAATTTATGAGTTTTAAATTGTGAGCCATTCTGAGCAGCCTGATGAAATCTCACACCATCCCACTTCATCTCACCCAGGATATGAATCATCCCTTTGTCCAGCATGTCCATACTGTAGACGCTTCCTGTCTGTCAGTCACTCAGTAGCCATCGTGGTTATTAGATCAATTGTTGCAGTATCATAGTGCGTGTGTTCAAATAACCTTTATTTTTCTTAATAACAGCCCCACAAGGCAAAAGTAGTGATTCTGATAATTCAGATAAAGACAAAGAGAAGCTGTAAAGTGCTTCCTTTAAGGTTTAAAGGTAAATGCTCCTGACTTACAGAAATAAAAAATAATTGTAGCTGAAGTTATAAAGATCTGTAAGCAGTTATTTTCAGAGAAACAAGCCACATTCACATGATTTTTATTAGAGTATATTGTTATAATTGCTCTATTTTATTATGAGTTATTGTTGTTAATCTCTTACTATGCCTAATTGATAAATTAAACTGTATCATAGCTATGTCTGTATCGGAAAAGGCCACCTGGCATCCACGTGGGTCGTGGAATACAAAGGGGAACTCCTGTACCTATTCTCACTATACTTCCTAAGACTGAAATAAACACAGAATGGATCCATAGTCCTCCTGAATACTTTTGAAATGAGATGCAGTCAGGCCAAGATTTTATCTACTGTTTGGTTTTCATAAATACCTCCTTTTATTGGTGAGCCACTCTGGCATTTGGGGTCGCCAGGAATTAAGACCCCTATCCAATAACCCACAGTACAAGTGCATCTTTTCCTTTCCTCATTGTACAGTCATACTTTTAAAAAGACAAGCTGCTTCAGGGAAAGCATTGAGGAAAATTCATGGCACACACCTGTGGCCATGGGGTAGCGTCCTTAAGACCTGGCTTCTCTTCATCAAAGGCTAAAGCTATATAACTGGCTTAAATCTAGAAACTGGGAATGGGAGACCATGTAGCTCCAACACAGTGACTAACATTGGATTTCTGACACTAAACCTGCAATTTTTCTGCCTATATTTTTCAAGTAGCACCTTAGTAGCTGTCCATCTACTAATATTTTATTTCTAGATAATCCAACATCAATTAGCCATCACTATAGATCTTTGTAGGTCAACGGCTCTAATTGCCATTCTGTCCTTATACCTTATTGTGATATTTGTTTTCATCTTGTCCCTAATGTTAAATGCCACCACCCAACTTTTACCCCTCTTGGATTCCATTTTTGTCACTGATATCAGAGAACTCAATTCCATTTCAGCATTTTCAGCCATCATCTATGGCTTATTGATGGCTGCCTCAGAGGGATGATGCTGCTGCACACTGCTCAACGCATTTCTTAATGCCTTGGTGAGAAGAATACCCCAGGAGCCATGTAAGGTATGTTTAGGGGGTGGCTAAGAATACTGCATACACTGGAAGCATTTTAACAAGGCTTTATCCCATACCTCTGGTTCTTAAACTGTTAAGTGCTAAGACCAATGTTGGCATCACCTGGACACCTGTTAGAAATTCAATTTCTGGCTGGGCATCCGTAGTATAGTGATTATAGTGCTGGCCATATGCACTGAGGCTGGTGGGTTCAAACCCAGCCCGGGCCAGCTAAACAACAATGACAACTGCAACAACAACAAAAAAATACCTGGGCATTGTGGCAGGAGCCTGTAGTCCCAGCTACTTGGGCGGCTGAGGCAAGAGAATCACATAAACTAAGAGTTTAAGGTTGCTGTAAGCTGTGACACAACAGCACTCTACAGAGGGCAAAATAGCGAGACTCTGTCTCAAAAAAAAAAAAAAAAGAAAGAAAGAAATTCACTTTCTTGGACCCCTTTTGGACCTACTAAATCGGAAACTCGAGTGAATTTCAGAAATCCTTCCTATGATTCTAAGTTTAAGAGTCAGTACCACACAGCATGCCAGAGAAGATCATCTGTCATTTATACCTCAGTAACAGCAGGCTTTTATTTAATATCAGCCTTAATTCACCAATATAGCAGGCTACCAATGCCATCTCAAGCACTAGAACAATATGTTAACTTCAGAATTCCATGTGATAACACCTGTCAAGATAGTGAATTCAGTCCAATCAAGCCTTACGTCTCATCATCCTTGAATTAGACCATTAGAATTCTCTCCCAAACATGTTCCTCACACTTCTGACAATATTTGTGAAGTCTTATAATTCTTTTAAGTAAAGACTATATCCTGATATTTTGAAACTCTAGATCATATTGGGATATATATGAACCTGAGGGCAATAAAAAATAGGAGATAGGACTTGAGAAGAATCAGATCTGCTTGTGAGATAACTGTCTGAAATTGATCATTGAAAGAGTTTAATTCAATCTCCTGAGGGCAGGAGAAGTCTCCTTGGCCAAGAGAGATCTTCAAAGATTTGGGGTTCCAAATTTCTAGCTTCATGGCTGTATGCCAAAATATCCTTACCCCATTGCTTTCCACCAGGACCCTTATTTCAGCATGGTAAGTTTAGTGGCATGGAGCATTTCACTGATGTTGCAACTCTGCAGAACTTCCCATGAGGCCCTGGGATTGGGGCCCAGCCATATCCACCTTGCAGCCTATAGGAGTGGGGGACTCTCCCAAAGCTGCCATGGAGACTGTTTGATTCCCCATGGACATTCTCAGCTGGACACACGGTCTTCATTTCTTCTTTTCCTTGCTGGAGACCATCTAAGTCAGAAGAAACCAGCTCATGCTACTGTCTTTATTATCATTACTGATCATATGTGATAATATTGTTCTTCACAGTGATGAATCACCACAATAGTCATAACAGGAGAAAAACAAAAACAAAGGAAGCAACAATTGTCCATGGAGACACCAGGAGAACGGATAGATAAATTACAGTGTATTCACATAATGGAATTTCATACAAACGTTAAAATGAACTCAGAAACACAGTTGATCATTCTTAGAATCATAATACTGAATAAAGAAAACAAGCCCAAGAAGACGATTTGCAATATGATTCCATAAATATTTCAGAGCTCAAAAATAAGCAAAACTGAACAATATGTACTTAAGCATCACAGATGAACTGAAACTGTATTAAGAAGTTGAAACTGTATTAAGAAGTACATAATTCACATATACTTACATATTAAATAACATATTTTTATAAATAATAAAGGGAAAAGGCTTATAACAATGCTCCATGGAGACCTGTGATGGTTCCCAATAGCAAAAGAGAATGAGTCACCCAGTTCTCTGCATGGAAGGATAAAGAAAATTGGTGGAATAAATGATAATGGATTGTATGGGAGGTGGAAGAGAGGTAGATGGCTGTAATGAACTAAATTCAGATGGCTGTAATAAACTAAATTGACTCAAGTCAATATCTAAAATTGATAAATTAAGCAATAAACAAACCAGTATTTTATTTGGGGAGAAAGACCAAAAGGAATACCAGAGAAACAGCTCAAAGAATTAACACAGTTAAAGCTAATTCTTTTGAGCTGTATTTGCAGAATGGGATAGGAGAAACCTGGAGATTCTTCCTAATCCTTTCATGTTTTTGTTTTTTGTAATTTTGCTTATAATGGACCTTAATAAAATAGTTTAATTATGTAAAAAATATAAAATGCAAAACCATAAAAGAAATGCATGGCTCATACTTTAGAGACTCTTGGACAATTGGGGTTTACTAGATACAGGAGGACCCAGGACATAGAAGGCATAGATGCCAATATAATCTTGACTCAGTCTCCAACAAGCTGGGTTACTTTCTAATTAAACCATCTGATCAAACGACCTCATGTGGAGTATAATAGGTCATCATAGAGTGTATTTAAGTCCTAAAATTTAAATTTTCTACTTTTGTTCCAGTGTCGTATCTAATTTTTTTATCATAATTATTATTTTATCTTAGTGAGCCCTCACCTGGGCTACCATCATCCCTTTGCCACCACCTGTTAGATCTCCATGCCTGATGGCACTGGAACATCTGCTGGGGAAAAGTTCCCCTGACACTGAGATCTCCCAAAAGCAATAAGGAAGAACAGCCCTGTGTCCCTGTTCTATTCTTCATTTAAAAAAAAAAAAAAGTTATTCCTGAGACAGAGAGTGAAGTCAGATGACCAGAGGGCTGGAGCGGCAGAATGCGGCACTAACTCTACTTCTCTTCATCTCTCTGGCTCAGTATTAGAACTCGTTGATCGTGGTGGCAGAACAGTCTTGTGCCTCTTTCAGACCTTTTCTTCATGCTGAGATTGTACACTTGGAACTTCAAAGCTTAAAAAAAAATAGCACATCCCAGATGAGAAATTTCATTCTTTTTGGCTTCCAAGTTCTGGCAGATCTGCTTACTCTGACATTGTTTCCCACACAGAAGCAACAGCACTAACCTCAGAGGATGGATTTTGACAGCACATCCAGATACAAGGTGAATCCTAATTGAGCCAAAGGGGACTTGGACACAAGTTATCCTGCTATTAAACCTACATTCATATGAATTTTCCTAAAAATTAGGACATTAATTCTTCTTAAGGAAAACTGAGGGCTTGCTTTTAAAAAATTGGGCAAAGCCTTCTATATCTCTATTCCTGGTGAATAGCCTGCCATTAAACCATGTACTGTCCTGTTTATTGGGTCCATTTATCATTATAATCTCTATCCCTAAAGGCCCTGGGTAGCAATAAAACAAAATCATGCCATTCACAATCACTCCTGGCAATTTTAACTCAGCATTCTTGGGTGGTTTGTTGACTTAGTTGTTGTTTCCATATTTCTAATGCCATTAGAAGTTGTGATTAAGTATGCCTGTCTAGCTTCTATGTCTCTTTTTTACAACCATGTGTCTCATACAGCAGTTTTACTGATACACTTTTCCCAGTGAAATTTAATTATATGGGCTCAAGGTTACAGTTTAGGAAAAGCTCATATGAGTGACTAACTTCAGCCAAACTACTATGAGAGTCATAAATCTTTACAGCTTGTGATAAAAACCTGGAGTCATAAGGAGGAAAAAAAAAAATCTCTCTTTTTTTTTTTTTGTGCACAAAGTTGGGGCTGATTTTGTCATCTTCCAAACTTGCAATTGCAAGATGATGGGGATCTTTTGTTTTTGAAAGTTAAGTTATAATGATTTTTATTTCATTACATTTAACACAACATTTTTTATTAGACACTTGTCCAGTAAGGGATATCATCAAAGTGAGTAAACCAAGAGGGCTGCTTTCCCAAGAGAACTTTCTTCTACAGCAGATGGAAGCAAGTACTGAAGAGTAACAGAACCAGATATGTGGATGAAGAAAAGCTTCATTTCACCTCAAGCATCTTAGAAGGTGTTTAGGAGGAAAGAAGATTTGACTTGACTTGCCCCTTGAAAAACTGATGAGAACCTCACAGGAGGACGTGGACCTGGGGAAAAGACAAAGAGTTAATTTTCTTAGTATAGAAGCACATAGATGCCAGACAATTCATAACATATATCACAAATGTAACTATATATTATAATGTAACAGATGGTAACTATATATTTTTAATATATAGTAAGGTTCAATGTATAGTATTAAGAAAACTAAAAGCCCCAATAGGCCGGGTGCAGTGGCTCACACCTATAATCCTAGCACTCTGGGAGGCCGAAGCAAACAAATTCAGTAACTTTCTGTCCTTCCCCCACCCACATCTGATTCAACAGATGTTACAATCAAGAACCATCTCTCTCCAGCAGTGTGGGCTCCACCTTGGCTCTTCCTTTGCAAGGCTTGTCCCATTTTTGCAGCACTTGCCCAACTCAAATTCAAATCTGCCCTCTGCTGCTTCTACTTCACAGAAATTTCTTTCAAGGCAAGACCCCTGAATTATCATTACAGATTGAAGACTTTGCTCCTTCATACCCTGGGCCTTTTATCTTAGAGTTAACACAAAAAAGAGAAAATCTGTCTTTGACATCACTTTATAACCCGGAAGTAGCTCAGCCGAGACCTTTATTTTTAATTCCACACTTCTGCTCATGTAAACAAATATCAGTTGCTTGTACAAGTCTGAGTTTCATATATCTAGGCTACTTAAAGGAGAGATATCTAACATTTGTGACCAAACACACTGAAGCCTGACCCAATGAAATGAATTCTTATTATGATATCAATACCTAACCCTTTTAAACCAGAATTAAAGAAATGATAGGTAGGGAATACTTCCATCTAGATGGGGAAACACAGTCTTTGCAAATCCAGGGTAATTTTATTCATTCTTCAGTACTTCTGCCAGATTCCACACGGAAAATAAAAAGTAGATGTTGGGTTGGTGGCACCTGTAGCTCAGTTGGTACAGCACTGGCGTGTTCATACCTGGCCCAGACCTGCTAAACAACAATGACAACCACAACAAAAAAATAGGTTGCTGTGAGCTATGACGCCATAGCACTCTACCTGAGGCCACAGCTTGAGACTCTGTCTCAAAAAAAAAAAAAAACAGGAAAAAAAAAAGTAGATGTTGAGTTACAAAGGAAAGAGAGGTGCACCTGAATTATATTTCCTTCACAGAAAACAAGAGCAGATGCATCATTAGTGTTTGGGTAGGGACCAAACTATTGGGTAAAACTATGTAGCTGATAAGAAACTCAATCTAGGCCCAGCATGGTGGCTCAGGCCTGTAATCCTAGCCCTCTGGGAGACGAAGATGGGTGGATTGTTTGAGCTTAGGAGTTGGAGACCAGCCTGTGCAAGGGCAAGACCCCATCTCCAAAAATAGCCCGGCATTGCCATGGCTCCTGTAGCCCCAGCTCTTGGGAGGATGAAGCAGGAGGTTCACTTGAGCCCAGGAGTCTAAGGTTGCTATGAGCTATTATGCTGTAGGACTCTTATGAGGGCAACAAAGTAAGACTCTGTCTCAAAAAAAATAGCCTCAAGCATAAAAGAAAAATCATCTAATTTACACTAATTCAACTAACTTCTGCCTTAATCCTAGACCACTGGAAGTAAATTCTACTTGGGTCATGACAAGCCCTGTAATCCCAGTCCAAGCCAGGTCAGAAATCAGAAGGCATCCTAATTTGTAGGCCTTCAGCAGGACATGGGAATCTTCCAGGAGCCTGACTGCTCTGGTATCTAGGCTCTCACTTCTCCATAGGCCTACCTCACAACCACTGTAGCACTGGATTCTAGATGCTCTGAGCACTCCCTGCTGCCTACTCCAAGGGGAATTTCATGCCGGGCTGTCTCCACTTCTCCAGGCCACTCTGCTTTCTACCAAGTCTATATTCTCATTCTTTTTTTTTTTTTTGAGACGGAGCCTCAAGCTATCCCCCTTGGTAGAGTGCCATGGCATCACAGCTCATAGCAACCTCCAACTCCTGGGCTCAAGCGAGTCTCCTGCCTCCGCCTCCCAGGTAGCTGGGACCACAGGCACCCGCCACAATGCTCGGCCATTTTTTGGTTGCAGCCATCATTGTTGTTTGGCGAGCCGGGCTGGGGATTCAAACCCGCCACCTTGGCTGTATGTGGCTGGCGCCTTAGCCGATTGAGCCACAGGTGCCAAGCCTATATTCTCATTCTTTTACAACAAGCAATGAAAGCCCATTCTGCCCAGAGCCTAACTCTTAAAATTACCCTTCCGTTTCCATGGGGATAAAGGGTTGACTCTTCAATCTCTCCTAGATGGTGAAGGAATTATTTCAAGTTATACGTCTAGGGTAGCAAAGAGAAGACAAAGGAAAACTTCCTGCCCTATCTGTTTTACTTTCCTAAATCTCATATTCTTTTTTACTATACAAGCAACCTAGATCCATGCTATCTTCACCCACACATTCTTTTCTTTCCTGAAACCATTTTCAGGAGCCTGAACCACATGTACCTTCATGCCTCTTCTTTATCAGTTGAAACAACTCCAGGAAGAACTATTCTTTTATATTTTATTTATATAAATCTTATTTCTTTCTTTTTTTTTTTTTTTTTTTGAGACAGAGCCTTAAGCTGTCCCCCTGGGTAGAGTGCCGTGACATCTCAGCTCACAGCAATCTCCAACTCCTGGGCTCAAGCGAGTCTCCTGCCTCCGCCTCCCAAGTAGCTGGGACCACAGGCGCCCACCACAACGCCTGGCTATTTTTTGTTTGCAGCCATCATTGTTGTTTGGCAGGCCTGGGCTGGATTCGAACCCGCCACCTTAGATGTATGTGGCTGGCGCCCTAGCCACTTGAGCCACAGGCACCGAGCCAAATCTTATTTCTTTTAAAATTATTCTCAAATCTTGATTTCCCTCTCCTTTCATTCTCCATTTCTCGTTTCTTTTTCTGTCTAAATTAATTATTTTTAATTGACAAAAGTCATATATGTTTATGGTTTACAACATGATGTTTTGATATATGTATTACCTCTGGTTTTTTGAGCATCTTGTGGAATTAGAAGTGCTGTCAGGATAAGAGATCTGGTAGAGATGACGTCTCCTTGCCAGCATTTGTGTCCCAGGCCCTTTCTAAAATGCCTCAGTATTCTTCAGTTCTACTCATGGGATTGACTCCCTGAGTCCGAGGAAACAGAGGTGATTTTCTTTCTCTATCCTCACAGGACTGTGCCTTCCTGTAGTGAACCTCTCTGACCTGTCCCTACCCTTAGAATACACTCTCCTTCCCCTCTGTGGATGAAGGTCTGGCCTGAGAAATGATGAAGTAGCCATTCTTCCATCCTATGAAGTCATTTTCTACTCAACCTCAAAAGGCAAACAAATGAGTGTTTCTAATACACCACTTTCTGCAAGATGAATTTCATCAATTTCATGTTTAAGACTTTGTTGTTTTTCATATTACTTATAATACTAGTTAAGACCATTTTAGCTGCAAGCTAAATGCTCCAGGGCAGAATGCAAGCCAAGAATCAGCAGACACTCTGAATCCCTCCTTCTCCTCTCAGCTTTTGTCAGTGACTTCTTGTCCCATGGTATAGCTGGAGTTTTTCACTCTTCTACTCATAAGGTTGCTGTTATTCACAGGAGAGTTTTTTTTCCCCTGTTTTTGCAGTTTTTATTTTTGCTAGCAGAATCTAATTTGTTATTTTTAAAGATTCTTGCTTAAGTTCCACAGTATACAGAAGCATTTAATTTATTAAACCAAGAAGAGCTCAAGTCCAAATTTGAAATCTTAATTTATTGCATTTCCTGCCTAAGATTTTTAAAATAAAAACTTAAAAAAAAAAGCAAATTCTCAAATTCAACAGCAATAGGCTTGGAATTGTTTCTTCCACCCATATTGAATTTCAAGCAAACAATTCAGGACTGTTCAGGTGCCAACACTACAGTAGTTTAATAGCGTAACTTATTTCACCATTATTAGAGGGCCTAAAGAAGTAAAATCATCCTAATTAGACAAGAGGAGCATAGCTTTGATTGGCACCTCTGAAGGAATCCAAACAGGTGAATCAGAGGGAGGCCAACTCTCCATTAAAAGAATTCTCCTCTCTTTCAGCTGTTGCCAAGAGGAAGAAGATGCCCAGAGCAGGAACAGTTTGCTGAGCACTGGGTAAAATCCTAGGGAGGATTATTTTTCTTCCTCACATTCAACTACTGCGTTCCTAGTAGTTTTGTTTCTTTACCACTTCAGAAGCTGAAATTTGCTTAGGGGGTTGGAATTTAAACTTACACCCTAAATGTACTAATGAACTTTTCTTGGACTGAGTTCTAACCGGCCTGCTGAAGCACAGGTGTTCACACATAACATGATAATGAGGATACACATTATTTCATGATCATTAAATGGAGGGAAAACAGGTAAGATGATTCATGTTGAAAAAGAGAAGACAAGAGGAGAGAGTATAGGTCTTGCGATTGTGTAAGGATAATGAGGGCATGATCCAGAACTAAAGGTTAAAATGCAACCTGAAAAGGGCTTTCACCTAAAGGCAATTTTAACGCCACAGCCACTTGGGTATAATTTTGCATTCCATGCAAGATTATAAAAGTGGGAAGTCTTTGCTGTACTTCATAAATAAGCTGACACTCAAAATTTTCCTAAAACATTCTAAATCAATGCAGATTAGACATCTAAATAAATGCCCATTTCCCATTCATGCAACTGAAGCTTCCACAGCAAGTATTTACAGGTTTCTCAATGAGCAAACAGTTCTCTTAGTGCCCTGCTGCAGGTGGGCGGCTGCTTAAGCTGGTGGTGGTTATTTCTTTTTTTTTTTTTTTTTTTTTGAGACAGAGCCTCAAGCTATCCCCCTGGGTAGAGTGCCATGGCATCACAGCTCATAGCAACCTCCAACTCCTGGGCTCAAGCGAGTCTCCTGCCTCCGCCTCCCAAGTAGCTGGGA
>CAUYQV010069063.1:0-10425 GCA_963574575.1 Galagoides demidoff | reverse complement strand
CAGCCAAACAACAATGATGGCTGCAACCAAAAAATGGGGGGGCGTTGTGGCGGGCACCTGTGGTCCCAGCTACCTGGGAGGTGGAGGCAGGAGACTCGCTTGAGCCCAGGAGTTGGAGGTTGCTATGAGCTGTGATGCCATGGCACTCTACCCAGGGGGATAGCTTGAGGCTCCATCTCAAAAAAAAAAAAAGTGAGAAAAATGCATACAAATTTGATTCTTATTATCTGTCCAATAGATATTGTGCACAGAGGCTTGACCCTTAGCCCAAGGATAACATGGTTGCTACATCTTAAAGCATGTGCTAACATGAACATTCAGATTTATTTTGAATCAGATAGGACCCAGTTCTCATTTATACTAAGGCTAAGCTATATGACCTGTAAGGATTTTTCTGCAATTCCAGTTCTCCCAGATCTGCACCATTTTTTTTAAAATCTCATGACTATTTTATGTTGAGGTCTCTAGATTTACCAAATAAAAATACAAAATACAGTTAAGTTTAAAATTTAGAAAGACAGCATATAACATTTTAGTATACTCATGTTTGAGTATTTGCATGCAATATTTCTATGTGATTTCTATCTCATATATATACAGAGGGTGCCAAAAAATGCTATTACTTTTTGAAGTTGAATTGAATTACAATAGCAATATATAGTATGACATTTGCCAAAAAATGGTATTAATTGAATAAATGCTAGCATCACCACGCTATTGTCAGTTCAAAGAAAATGGTAGAAGCAAGGTTATCCTTTGAGGAGCACAAGACCATTTTGAAGTGATATTTGGAATTCAAGATAGTTGTGGAAGTACATGACAATGGAGGCATAAATATGCAACAGAATCTCCAACACCCCTAATAATTGCTCATATTCATGAGAAGTTTGAGATGTGTGGTGCTGTGTGTGGTGTGCACAAAGGAAGAGCTGGGAGACCTCACACAAAAAGTTCTGCTTCTTCTACCATGTAGTTGGAACAGTTTACATGCTCACTGCAGAAGCCTTCCAGACAGTGTGCATGTGAGGCAAGAGTTAGCAGAACAAGCATAGGACATAAATAATATAGCACAATGGAAAGTTTTCATCCCAGGATTGTTGCATACACAAATGAAGACGACCCTGATCAAAGGGTTCAGGGTTGTGCATGATGTGCCATGATCAGAAGTGTCTGGACACCAATGAGAAGCACTTGGAGCACCTCTTGTAATTGCAGAAGATAAATGTGACTTGTGTTCATCTGTTGTTATTGGTATATATTGAGTATTCTAATATTAATACAGTTTTTTCCTTTCTTTAGATGTTTATACATTTTTGGCACCCTCTGTATATACAGGTATGTATATATACTCACATACATACCTGTATATGGTGTGTGTATATCCACACACACACATACACACATATATACTTCTGTGTCTGTGTGTGTATATATATGTGTATATATACACATACCTATATGTATATATAAGTATTGGTAGATGTATATACAAGTATCTGTAGGTTTGTTTGTTTACTTATTTATTTATTTATTTATTTATTCAGACACAGTCTTACTTTGTCACCCTTGGTAAAGTGCTGTAGTATCATAGCTTACTATAATCTCCAACTCTTAGGCTCAAGCAATTCTCTTGCCTCAGCCTCCCTAGTAGTTGGGACTACAGGTGCATGCTACAACATCTCTATTTTTAGAGATGAGGTCTCCCTCTAGCTCAGGCTGGTCTCCAACTACTGAGCTCAAACAATCCAGGTGTCTCAGCCTCCCAGAGTTCTGGGATTATAGGCAGCTACTATATTCGGCCTTTTTACTTATTTAAAATTCATATTGAACTGACTGTATTGCACTTTATCTGTTTATCCCACACTTGATCTTGGCCGAAGGCCGAGAAGAAATTATCTGTTAATCCCAATTCATGGAAACCACAGCTTTGTTCTCCCAGTGCAGGCTCAGCATCAATGCCCTCCACTGGAGAAGGTCATGTAATGGTCTAGAAGACCCACTCATTTTCCGTATTTGAGTCATTTACAGTGCAAGGGGGCATGAACTAGAGGCATTGAGTTCTATTGAGAGAGAAAATTACTATAGTTCTCATCTGTGTTCCTTTTTCTAATATTTTCATTCTCTTTTTAATTTATGGCCTATAACATATGTAAAATAATAAGATTATTCTGATGTATACTAATAAAATAATCCGATGTATATTAGTCATTATGTGCAAATATTATTTAACATGTGCTGGATGTGAATCTTAAGATGTGGAGACCATTGAGTCTTTAAGTCAATATTTCTCAGGTATTTTCCTGAGAGCCACATGACAACAGATTTCAACTGAGCCAAGGGTGCAGGAGTGTGTTGTTGGAAGTATGGGTTAGCTTGTTTCTGGCAGGTGAGATAGTATGTACCCTTCCTGGAGAAAAAAGTAAGAAAAACTACTTAATTAGCTACAGTTTCTCTTTGATGAACTCATAAATATCAGGAAGGCTTTTTTTTTTACTGTAATTTATTATTTTTTAATTGTTTTTATTAAATCATAACTTTGTACATTGATGCATTTATGGGGTTCAGGGTACTGCTTCGATATACAATGTGAAATGCTTACATTGTATTAAGTAACACATCCATCACAATTATATTCATTTCCTAATAGTTTTGAAATGTACCATTGCATCATGCACATTAGGTGAGGTTCCCCCAAATGCCTTCCCTCCTCCCAGATCCCCCCTCCCCTCCCCTCTGTTTCCTCTTCTACTTCCTGGACTACAGTTATGTTTGCCATTCATATGAGTGTGTAGGTGATTATATATTGATTTCATAGTAGTATTGAGTACATTGGATGCTTTTTCCCCATTCTTGAGATACTTTACTAAGAAAAATATGTTCCAGCTCCATCCAGGTAAACATAAAAAATGTGAAGTCTTCATCTTTTTTATGGCAGCATAGTATTCCATGGTGTACATATAACACAATTTGTTAATCCATTCATGGGTTGATGGGTACTTGGGCTGTTTCCATGTCTTGGCTACCATGAATTGAGCTGCAATAAATGTTCTGGTGCAAATGTCTTTGTTGTAAAATAATTTTTGATCATCTATACCTAGTAGAGGAATTCCAGGATCAAAAGGTAGGTCTACTTTTAGTTCCTTGAGTGTTCTCCAAACTTCTTTCCAAAAAGGCCGTATTAGCTTGCATTCCAACCAGCAGTGTAGAAGTGTTCCCTTCTCTCCGCATCCATGCCAACATCTGTAGTTTGGGGATTTTGTGATGTGGGCTAATCTTACTGGAGTTAGATGATATCTCAAAGTGGTTTTGATTTGCATTTCTCTGATGATTAAGGATGATGAGCATTTTTTAAAATGTGTTTGTAAGCCATGTGCCTGTCTTCATCAGAGAAGTTTCTGATCAAGTCTCTTGCCCACATAGAAATGGGGTTCTTTATTCTTTTCTTATTGATTAGTTTGAGTTCTCTGTAGATTCTAGTTATCCAACTTCTGTCAGAAAATAACCTGCAAAAATCTTCTCCCATTTTGAAGGCTGTCTGTTTGTTTTACTTACTGCGCTCTTAGCTATGCAAAAGCTTTTTAGTTTGATCAGATTCCAGTAATATATTTCTGCTGTTGCTTCAATTGCCCCGGGGGGGGGGGGGGCTCCTCATAAAGTACTCTCCCAGACCAATTTCTGCAAGTGTTTTTCCTGCACTCTCTTCTAGTATTTTAATGATTTCATGTCTTAAGTTTAAATCTTTTATCTAGTGAGAATCAATTTTTGTTAATGGTGAAAGGTGGGGGTCCAGTTTCAGTCTTCTACAGGTTGCCAGCCAGTTCACCCAGCACCATTTGTTAAATAAGGAGTCTTTCCCCCACTGGATATTTTTGATAGGTTTGTTGAAGATCAAATGGCGATAAGTAGCTGGGTTCATTTCTTGGTTGTCTATTCTGTACCATACATCTACCTCTCTGTTTTTTGTGCCAGTGTCATACTGTTTTGATCACTATGGATAGTATAGCCTGGAGTCTGGTAATGTGATGCCTCCTGATTTGTTCTTATTTCTGACTAATGTATTTGCTATTCGAGATTTAGGCTGATTTCATATAAAACAAAGTACTATGTTTTCAAGTTCTTTGAAGTATAACAATGGTGCTTTAATAGGGATTGCATTAAATCTATAGATTGCTTTGGGTAGTATAGACATTTTAACGATGTTGATTCTTCCCTGCCATGAACATGGTATGTTTTTCCATTTGTTAACATCTTCAGCTATTTATTTCCTCAGAGTTTCATAGTTCTCCTTATAGAGATCTTTTACGTCCTTTGTTAGGTGAATCCCCAAATATTTCATCTTCTTTGGCACTACTGTAAAAGGAGTAGAGTTCTTGATTGTTTTTTCAGCTTTACTATTGGTGGTGTATATAAAAGCTACTGACTTGTAAGTATTGATTTTGTATCCGGAGATGCTGCTGTATTCCTTGATCACCTTTAAGAGTTTTGAAGTTGAGTCCCTGGGATTTTTCAGGTATAGGGTCATGTCATCAGTGAAGAGTGAGAGTTTGATCTTCTTTGACCCTATTTGGATACCCTTGATCGCCTTCTATCGCCTGAGTGCGATAGCTAAGATTTCCATGACTATGTCAAATACCAGTGGAGATGGGGGCATCCTTGCCTCATTCCTGATCTGAGAGGAAATGTTTTCAATTTTACACCATTCAATATGATATTGGCTGTGGGTTTGCTGTAGATGGCCTCTATCAGTTTAAGAAATGTCCCTTCTATGCCTATATTCTTAAGAATTCTGTCATGAAAGGATGCTGGATATTATCAAAGGTTTTTTCTGCATCAATTGAGAGAATCATATGGTCTTTGTTTTTTCTTTTATTGATGTGATGTATTATATTTATAGATTTGTGTATGTTGAACCAACCCAGTAACCTTGGAATAAAACCAACTTGATCATGGTGTATAATTTTTTTGATGTGTTGTTGAATCCTGTTTGCTATGATCTTATTGAATATTTTTGCATTGATATTCATTAATGATATTGGTCTATAATTTTCTTTCTCTGTTGGATCCTTTCCTGGTTTGGGTATCAGAGTGATATTTGTTTCATAGAATGTGTTGGGAAGTATTCCTTCTTTTTCTATGCTTTGGAAAAGGTTGTATAATATAAGTACTAGTTCCTCTTGAAATGTTTGATAGAATTCGGATGTAAAGCCATCTGGTCCTGGACTTTTCTTTTTAGGGAGATTTCATATTGATGATGCTGTTTCAGTGATTGATATAGGTCTATTGAAGATTTCTAATTCTTTTTTTTTTTTTTTGCAGTTTTTGGCCAGGGCCGGGTTTGAACCTGCCACCTCTAGTATATGGGGCCGCTGCCTACTCCTTGAGCCACAGGCACCAAGATTTCTAATTCTTTCTGGTTGAGTCAAGGTAGGTGGTGTGCTTCCAGGTATTGGTTCATTTCCTTCAGATTTTCATATATTGGGGAATAGAGATTTTTGTAGCAATCATTGAGGATTTTTTAAATTTATGAATTGTCTGTTGTTATTTCTCCTTTATCATTTCTGATACATGATATTAGAGATTTTACTTTTCTATTTCTGGTTAGGTTGGCCAAAGGTTTATCAATTTGGTTAATTTTTTCAAAAAAACAACTTTTTGTTTCGTTGATATTCTGAATGATCCTTTTGTTTTCAATTTCATTTAATTCTGCCCTTATGCTGGTTATTTCTTTTCTTCTGCTGGGTTTGGGGTAGGAATGTTCTTCCTTTTCCAGTTGCCTGAGATGATCCATGAAGTTGTTGGCTTCCTCTCTTTCTGTTTTCCTAATGAAGGCTCCCAGTGCTATAAATTTCCCTCTTAGGACTGCCTTAGCAGTATCCCACAGATTTTGATAATTTGTGTCTTCTTTTTCATTTAGTTCCAAAAATTTGGTGATTTCCTTCTTAGTCTTGTATTTGACCCAGTTATTAGTCAGCCTAAGATTATTTAGCTTCCATGACTTTTTTTTGAGTATGGAGATTCCCATTGCTATTGAGTTCAACTTTTATTCCATGGTAGTCCAAGAAAATACAAAGAATAATTTCTATACTTTTAAATTTGCTGAGGTTAGACTTGTGTCCTAAGATAGGGTCTATTTTTGAGACCCATGGGCTGATGAGAAGAATGTATATTCAGTTTTATTAAGGCAAAATGTTCTGTAGAGGTCTGTAAAGTCCATTTGTTCTAGGATCAGGTTTAAGTCTAACATTTCTTTGTTTAGTTTCTTCTTGGAGGATCTATCCAAAACTGTCAAAGGGGTGTTAAAATCTCCAACTATTATAGTGCAGGAAGATATCAAGTTGTTCATATCCATTAGGGTTTGCTTTTTGAATTGAGGAGCATTTTGGTAGGGTGCATAAATGTTCACTATCAAAATCTCTTCATGTTGGGTGTTTCCCTTGAGAAATACCTTCCTTATCTTTCTTTATCTTTGTTGGTTTGAAGCCAATTGTATCTGCTACTAAAATTGCAACCCCTGCTTTTTTCTGGTTTCCATCTGTGTGTATTATAGAAGTCCCTTCACCCCGAGTCTATTTTTATATTTTTATCCTTTAAGATAAGGTGAGGTTCTTGTATACAGCAGAAATCCAGTCTGAGTTTATGTATCCAGTCAGCCAGTCCATGCCTCTTTAGAGGACAATTTAAACCATTCACAATAATTGAGAGAATTTATAAGCCTGGTTGTGTTTGGGGTGTCATGATTTTTGGATATCCAGTGAACATTTTTAATCCTTTCACCACTGTGGAAGTTAAGTTGTGTTCAAAAAATTTCTGAGTGAGTTTACTTTGGAGGCAAAGCATTGCACTGGTTGTTGTAGAGGATGGGTCTGAGAATATCCAGGAGAGCTGGTTTAGTTATGGCAAAATTCTTCAACATGTCTATGTTGTTAAAGTATTTGATTTCTCCATGGCAAATGAAACTCAGTTTACCTGGATAGAGGATCCTGGGCTGGAAGTTGCTTCGTTTTAAGAGATTGAAGGTTCATGAACATTTTCTTCTTACTTGAAACATTTCAGCTGAGAGATCTGCAGTTATTCTGATATTTCTCCCATTGTAGGTGATGCCTTTCTTACGTCTGGCTGCTTGCAGAATTTTGTCCTTCATTTCAACTTCGGCAAAGTTAATCACAATGTGTTTCAAAGATGTTTTATTTGGAATAAGTCTTGCTGGAGTTCTGAAACTGTCTGCTATCTGGAGTTCTGAATCTCTTGCAATATTTGGGAAATTCTCCTCCAAAATCTCTTGGAGTAGAGTATCTGTACCTTTAGGACCATCCTCTTCTCCTTCCGGAATTTCTATAAGATGAATGTTTGATCTTTTGGAGTGATCCCACAACTCTCTCATGGAATGATCAGTTTTTGCTCTCCATTTGTCTACCTCGTTGAGTATTTGGGAACATTCCAAAGCTTTGTCCTCAGTTTCAGAGATCCTTTCTTCTGCTTGGTCAACTCTACTAGTGAGGGATTCTACTATATTTTGGAGCTCCTCAACTAACTTTTTTGTTTCCTGGAGCTCTGCTCTATGTCTTTTCTCATTATGTCCATATCTTTGGTGACTTGGGCTTTGAATTCATTAATTTCTTGAACTACTCTTTGGAATTCAATTCCCATCTTTTCTTCCATTCTATTTATCTTATTGGCAATCCATATTCTGAATTCAGTTCCCGACATTGCTGCCATTTGTTTATGCATGGCATCTTCAGTTGTATCTCCTTTGTCATTTCTTGGGGGGGGGGGTTGATCTACTCTGCTTATTCATGTTGCCAGAGTTCTTCTGTTGGGTCTGCTGCATGTTTATTTTCTACTGTTTGGTTATTAGAACTGGTAGGGTGATTGAATTGGGGTTCCCAAGTAATAGAGATAGCCTCTTACCAAAGCTCTAGGCTTTATAATTGTGGCTTATCTCCTACAACCTTACAAAGGCTCCTTACATGGCTCAAAGAGTGGGGCACTGGCCCTATATGCTGAGAGTGGTGGGTTCATACCCAGCCCTGACAAAAAAAGAAAAAAAGAAAGGCCCATTTTAGAGTTTAGGCTGGAAGGGTCTGAGGACCTACTTGGTGAGATAGTGCAGGCTAGTTCTGGATATCTGCCAACCTCTCCTAAGAAACCACTTGATTAGATTTAAATCTCAACTGTGATGAGATACAAACAACTGTGGCTCATAGCCCCACCCTTCAGTTCTTTTCCCCTACAGAACTTCAAAGGTTAACCTCAGAATGTCCCAGAGTAGACAGCCCCAGACACGGGTTCCAACCAAATTGTCCCTGGGAGTGCAAACCCTGCCCAACAGAGAGGGGTTTAAGGACAATTCAAAGGAAAGGGATTCAAAGAAAAATTGGAGCCAGGGATCCAGACTCCTACCTGCCTGACTCAGTCCACACCATTATCTGCTTCTCTGCTCCATAGGCCCAGCTGGAGCCAGGGTAATGCCCCGCTCACTGGTCTCAGTCCACAGACAGCTATCCTCTGGAGTAGGGTCTGGAGTAGTGCCTGCCAATCCAGTTGGAGTCAGGGGACGATGCCCTGCCTGCCAGACTCAGTCCACTGTGTGGTAAGCCTCTGTTTGAAGGCTCTGTTATGTTAAAGTCAGGGCACCACACTCCACCCACAGGTCTCAGTCCTCAACCAGTAAGCCTCTGCTCACCAGCCCTGCTGGAGGCAGTGGAGTATGCCCTGGCCCTCAGGGCTTGGTTCACACCCAATAAGCCATTGCTCCAGGGTTCTTATGGAATCTGGAGACCACGCCCTTGCTTTCAGGTTGAAGTTCATGCCTATGAAGCCTCTGCTTGCAGGCCCAGCAGGGAACAGCCTTGACTGCCAAACTTAGTCCACATGGGGCAACCAGTCTCATGCTGTGGGTTCTGTCAGAGCTGGGGATTCTGCACCCCATCCCACCAGAAACAGTCCAAACCAAGGGTCAACACTACTACTACCTGGGCATAGTCATAACCAGGGGACTGCTCATCCTCCGATTGAATGTCTCTTTCTTCCCACACTCTTTTTCTTCCCTGTTAGTCACAGATTTCATACTGGTGGTTGGTGGTCCACCCTATGCCCAGGTCTCTCAGGACAAAACCAAACACTCTGTGCTCTGCAGGGGGCAGAACTTCAGACCACCATGTGATGGGGAGGGGAAAGGGTGGAGTGGGAGTTTGGACTTGTGGAGAAAAATATCTGTTCAGTTTTATTCCTGGCAGGGTGGTGTCTAGGTTCATAAGTGCACCTCCTTGGAGAAGGAGACCTGGGGTTTAGCGGCTATCTCCAGTGAGGTAAAATGAGAAGTCTTTTGTTCCCTGCTGGTTCGCAGATAGCCTGCAGCAGGCCTTCTGCTTGGGGGAGGGGTCTCCCATCCTCTAGTCAATAGGTTTTGTACTTGTATTTTGTGTTCTTAAATGCTCTTCCTTGTAGTTACAGCTTGCCAAACTTCTTTCTTGACTCAACTCCCTGATGCTGACTTCGTAGAGTCTGATTCCATCCAGTTTTTCTTCCTTTGCTCAGGAACCTCTGATGAGGATTTCTACCAGTCAGCCATCTTCCCAGAATTCCCCCCTAAAAAAATTTTAGATGCAAATATTGTGGTTTGGTTGTTCATACCCTCACATTAACCTTAAATAAAAAGAAAAATTTGTCCAGTTCTCAAAGAAAAAAAAATTGTCAACCAAGAATTCTATACTTATAAAAAGTATCTATTATAAATAAGGAAAAAATAAACACATTACAGGTAAACAAAACTCTTTTTGAGACAATGTGGTTCTAACAGACTCACCTTACAAGAATTACTACTAAATGAAGTTAATTAGGCTGAATGCAAATGACTTCAAGAAGTAAATTAAATCCTCAAAAAACTAAAAGCACTGGAAAATGTAATTATAAAAAATGAATGCATGGCTCAGTGCCCATGGCTCAGTTGTTATAGCACCAGCCACACACACTGGGGCTGGTGGGTTCAAACCCAATCTAGGCCTGCCAAACAACAATGACAACTACAACAGCATCAAAATAGCTGGGCATTGTGGCAGGCACCTGTAGTCCCAGCTACTTGGGAGGTTGAAGCAAGAGAATCACTTAAGCTCAAGAATTTGAGGTTGCTGTGAACTGTGATACCATGGCACTATACTGAGGGTGACATAGTGAGAATCTGCCTCAAAAAAAAAAGAATGCATATTTTATTTTGTTTCTTATCTTTACAATTTTTTTTTTTTTGAGACGGAGCCTTAAGCTATCCCCCTGGGTAGAGTGCCATGGCATCACAGCTCATAGCAACCTCCAACTCCTGGGCTCAAGCGAGGCTCCTGCCTCTGCCTCCCAAGTAGCTGGGACCACAGGTGCCCGCCACAACGCCTGGCCGTTTTTTGGTTGCAGCCGTCGTTGTTTGGCAGACCCGGG
>CAUYQV010069062.1:0-13952 GCA_963574575.1 Galagoides demidoff | reverse complement strand
AGGTGGCGGGTTCAAATCCCCAGCCCTGGCCCGCCAAACAACAATGATGGCTGCAACCAAGGAATGGCCAGGCGTTGTGGCGGGCGCCTGTGGTCCCAGGTACTTGGGAGGCGGAGGCAGGAGACTCGCTTGAGCCCAGGACTTGGAGGTTGCTGTGAGCTGTGATGCCATGGCACTCTGCCCAGGGGGATAGCTTGAGGCTCCAACTCAAAAAAAAAAGAACTGATGTTTGGAAAGAAAAAAAGGTAGAAAATTCTATAAATTGTTAAAAAAAATGCAAGCAGTGATTAGAAATCTAGCCACAAGAAAACTATAAAGTTTAGATGTTTGTAGGCAAGTTCTACCAAACTTTCAAAGGACACATTATCTCAGTTCCATACAAACCCCTTCAGACATTAGGAAAATCAAGAATACTCCCCAATTCATTCTATAATCCCAACATCAAAACTAGGCAAAGACGTTGTCAAAGACGTTACAGGCCAGTTTCATTTATGAATGTAGTTGTAAGAATTCTGGATAAAATATTATTTCAGTGACTTATTTTTTCTTTTGTGAAGCAGGCCTGGGCTGGGTTCAAACCTGTCCACCCCTGGAGCACAGGCCAGCTCTCTAACCACTGAGCTACAGGGACCCTGACTAAAATATTAGTAAACAGAATCCAACGCTGTGTTAGAAAGACAGCACATTTTGACCATGTTGAATCTTACAAGAATGTTTTTAATCTTAGAAAAATATATTAATATAATTAATCCCTTTAACAGATTAAAGAGAAAAAACATTTGATAACTCCATAGATGCAGGAAAATATTAATAAAAATCAATATTTACTCATGTTTAAAACTCTCAGTAAGTTAAAAAGAGATAGGAGTGTCCTAAACTTGGTGGGGAGTAACCTATAGCTAATGTGACCCTTAAAGAGACAGACTTGGAGTCATTTCCTTTAAAATCAGACACAAGACATCCAGCCTTCTTCTGTTTGACATCATATCAGGAGTTCTAATCAGTACTGTACAGCAAGTGAAAAGTAATGGGAGCAGAAAGATGAAAAAGAGCAAATGAAGTTGTTTGTCAGAGATGACATGATTGCATACATTAAAAACCTCAGTGGGTAGGGTGCCAGCCACATACACCAAAGCTGGCGGGTTTGAGCCTAGCCCCGGGCCTGCTAAACAACAATGACAGCTGCAACCAAAAAGTAGCCAGGTGTGCTGGGCGCCTTCGTCCCAGCTACTCGGGAGGCTGAGGCAAGAGAATCACATAAACCCAAGAGTTTGAGGTGAGCTCTGACACCATGACACTCTGCTGAGGGTGACAAAGTGAGACTCTGTCTCTAAATAAATAAATATTAAAAAAGAAATAAAAACCCTGTACCAATATTACCAATATTCAGAGAGTTTAGCAAGATGGGTAAATAGAAGAATGATATATAAAAGTCTGTTGCACTTCTGTACAACAACCAGAAACAAGGAGGAAATTTAATTAAGATAATATTCACAGCAGTATCAAAAAATCTCCTATTTCAAGGATTAACAAAAATTTGCAGTATAGGGTAGAGACAATTACAAAACCTCACTGGAAGAAATGTGAGAACACAAATTCATGGAGAAATATACCACATTCACACAGAGCAGAGGTCAGCAAGTTTTTCCTCCTAAGGGCCATATAATAAATATTTTAGGCTATGGGCCACATGCTATCAGTCTCTGCATTTAGCTCTGCCATTTTATCATCAAAGCAGCCATAGACAAGATGCAAATAAGTGACTGTGGTTGTGTTCTAATAAAACTTTATTTACAAAAACAGATGGCAGGCCACAATTTGCCACACAATTTATTGTGGAAGTGGTTGATTATTCCTAAAATGTACGTAGAGTCAATGTAATTCCAAATAGAATATCCACATGGTTCTTCATGAATATTGATAGAGTTAAAGGAAAAATAAAGGCCAAAGAATAGCTAAAGAACTTCTCTGAGGCTCAGCACCTGTGGCTCAAGTGGCTAAGGCGCCAGCCACATACACCTAAGGTGGCGGGTTCAGATCCAGCCCAGGCCGGCCAAACAACAGTGACAGCTGCAACCAAAAAATAGCCAGGCGTTGTGGTGGGTGCCTGTAGTCCCAGCTACTTGGGAGGCTGAGACAGAAGACTCGCTTGAGCCCAGGAGTTGGAGGTTGCTGTGAGCTGTGATGCCACAGCACTCTACCCAGGGCGATTGATAGTTTGAGGCTCTGTCTCAAAAAAAAAAAAGAACTTCTGATGAAGAAAAACAAGGAGAGAGATTTGCCCTACAAGAAAGAAATCAGGATTTATTAAACTGCTAATGTCATCAGACAAGGATGAAGGGATCAGGAGATGGGTTGTGGCATGAAATAGCTCAGAAACAGCAGAGCCGTGTGTGCAGAGCACTGCTGTGTGATGGGGTGATGCATTACCCACTGCTGTGGGTAAGGTGGGGAGGGATCGTGGTATCAGTGAGGCTATAAAAAAGATCCCCCATCTGGAGGAAGGTGATGCTAGATCTGCGCCTAATACACAAAAATCAACTCCAAACAGGTTAAGGACTTTGGTGCCAAAAATAAAGCTGAAAATTCATAGTAAAGAACATGGGGTGTATCTATGAAAGTTTGGGGTTTTGTAGCTCTTGTGCCTTTTCTGTGTCCTATCCAACTGGAGACGAGGTAGGCTGAAGCAAGATTGTTGAGTGCCTAAGCAATGGGGAGCTGTGATGGTTTCTAAAGAGGGGCTCTCTGGAAAGGCAGCAGGCAGTGTGGGTGACGGTGGCTTAAAGGAGGCTCCTTCCAGGTCCCCTGAGTCAGCATTCAAGCAATTTGTCTAACACTGCTTGAAAAACAAGATTACGGCATTAGGCATTCTTTTTAAAGTAAGTGTTGGCTGGGTGTGGTAGCTCACACCTATAATCCTAGCACTCTTGGAGGCTGAGGCAGGAGGATCACTTGAGCTCAGGAATTTGAGAACAGCCTGAGCAAGAGCCAGACCCCATCTCTACTAAAATAGAAAAAATTGGCTTGGCATCTGTGGCTCAAGCGGCTAAGGCGCCAGCCACATACACCTAGGGTGACAGGTTCGAATCCAGCCTCAGTCTGCCAAACAACAATGATGGCTGCAACCAAAAAATAGCCAGGCGTTGTGGTGGGTACCTGTGGTCCCAGCTACTTGGGAGGCAGAGCCAGGAGACTTGCTTGAGCCCAGGAGTTGGAGGTTGCTGTGAGCTGTGATGCCTTGTCACTCTACCCAGGGTGACAGCTTGAGGCTCTGTCTCAAAAAAAATAGAAAAAATTAGCTGGGCTTTGTGGCAGGTGCCTATAGTCCCAGCTACTTGGGAGGCTGAGGCAGGAGGATCACTTGAGCTCAACAGTTTGAGTTTGTTGTGAGCTTTGATGATGCCATGACACTTCATCCCAAGACGACAGAGTAGGACTCTGTCTCCAAAAAAAAGCACAATTGTAATAAATACACTGTTTTTTAAAGCTTTTTAAAAATTGTCATTCATTGTAGGATTTCTGCAAGTTCTTTGCTGTTTATGAGTACCCAAAGTGTGTGGGGGGGGGGCTCATTGGATGATTTTTGTTGTTAATTTCAGATTGATACAAGGGTACAAATGTTTAGCTTACATTGTTTTCATTTCTGAGATAAACTCAAGTTGTAGTTTAGCCCTTCTTATTTTTCGTCTACACTAAAGAAATCCTTGAATGGCTCTTAGGACAAGTAGATGGAAAGGGGAACCCAAGGAAGTCATCAGTGCAGACTTGATCATGCTACTCAGCCTCTGCAGATCTGCACCACTGAACGTGCAGTAACTAGCTGAGTGAAAACACAAACCATTTGAATTGTGCGCTTTTTCTTAACTGCCTTAGAGGTCGTCACAGCCACTGACCTACCCCACCTCTTCCTTCTCACTCCACATCCTTGTAATGCACGTGGGGGCACCAGCGCCCTCATTCCCACATCACCCTTTCATTTCCATAGTTTCCCTGTGGTGTTAGGGATTGGTGAGATTTTCAGCAGGACAGTCATAAAATGCCTAACGATGAGCAAAGAGCCTGCCAATTGACATAAAAAATATGGCTCCCAGAAAGGCAGTGGATTCAAGCCAGCAGCACACTCAGGGTCTGCCTCCCTCTTCAGGGAAAGCTGTCGGGTCTGAGAGTCACGCTCTATAACCCTCTCCTTCGTGACTGAAAGTCTGTTTTGTAGCTCAAAATAAAAAGTAAACCTTATTTAGTGTCCATGTGTTTTGTACAACCCCCTTAGGAAGCTCAGGACTGTAAAGTAAGACTGGGTTGTTCTTTATTTTGTTTGGCTCTTTATCACGACTGTAAGTAAACCGCTGGATCCTTCCGGTGGATCAGGTGCCCATGATGTAAACTAGAGGTTAATCACATCCTTCGAGAGCGAGATTCTGGGGCATAAGAAGTGGCCTTCTGTCCTCATGAACCAGGCATCTAAAATGACCTATCAGGACGGGGCGGGGGCGACAGAGGCCTGGTACTCTTCCAGAGGAGACTCAGATTGCTCACAAAGCAGAGTTCCTTTTCTTCCTCCCGTCGTTTTCCCTGTCAAAATGCCAAGGTGCTAGTCTTTTTTAAAGCTTAAAGAATACAGATGCTAGCACTTGTAAAAGTTAGAATCTATAAGAAAAATTATGTCAAAGATACTGATAATACCTCATTCAACAAAATAAATCTTAACAATTACCATGAAGTATTCAGCATCGAGACTTAACTGCTACTATCAATTATTAACAGCTGATGGAAATTCTGTGATCTATTTTGTCACCTAAAATTTTGGCAGAAGTTGCAAAAGATATAGATGTGGATACAGATATAAATATAAAAACACAGACGAATACAGTCTTTTTTTATTTTTGAGACAGAGCCTCAAGCTGTGGGTAGAGTGCCATGCATTCCAAGTAGCTGGGACTATAGGCACCCGCCACAACGCCCAGCTATTTTTTGGTTGTAGCTGTCATTGTTGTTTGGCGGTCCTGGACTGGATTTGAACCCACCAGCCATTGAGCTACAGATGCCGAGCCAGATGAATACAGTCTTAAGTGAAGTGTGTTCTTACTCAGGAAGGACGGAAATATCTTCATTTGTTCCATGGTCAGTCTTATCTTGTACAAAACAAAACCAAATGTCAAAGTCATTTTTAGTCAGCACAGAAGTGCTAGTTGTTGAAAACAACAGTGGTCATTAGGCTACTTGGAGGGAATGCCTGGCTGGACCCTGCAGGGGAAGGTAGACCCACGCTCACTGACCAGGAGACAGGGCTGAGGACGGGGTTCTGTGTTATTTCAGATCTGATAAGATACATTTCTAGGCAAGAAAAGTGAGTTAGAGTTTGTTTGTTTGTTTGTTTGTTTTTTGAGACAGAGTCTCACTATGTCACCCTCAGTAGAGTGCTGTGGCATCACAGCTCACAGCAACCTCAAACTCTTGGACTTAAGTGATTCTCTTGCCTCAGCCTCCCAGTTAGCTGGGACTACAGGCACCCACCACAACACCTGGCTATTTTTTGTTGCAGTTTTGGTTGTTATTTAGCTGGCCTGGGGCAAGTTCGAACCCGGCTCCCTTGGTGTATATATATAATCCAGCATGTACGTTCCTTCCATGGCTTTTCCTAATTTACCCAGTTGTTCATGAGTCAGTCAGCAACGTGAAGGTTGATTTTTTTCCTTATAGTAATTTACCAATAATTGAATAGCAGTAATTAATCCAGTATTAATCTAGTAATTTGATACAACACAGCATGGTGGACATCACTTCTGTGTGCTATGTTAGTGCCTCCTCCACTAGGACCTAATGAAAAATCATGCATTTCCTATCAGTAAGACTTCACAGGGTAACTCATATATCACGTGTCCCTTTTGAACTTGAATTATGTCAATTCAGAAGCTTCAAGTGACAACTGAGTTATCTCATCAATTGCAAAATAGTCACGAGAGAATTGTTACTTAAATAGAAGTAGCTAGGGTTGGGTATAGTGGCTCAAGACTGTACTCCCATCACTTAGGGAGGCTGAGGCAGGAGGATTGCTTGAGGCCAGGAGTTTGAGACTAGACTGGACAATATAGTGAGACCCTATCTTTATAAAAAATAAGAAAAATTAATCAGGTGTGGTGGTATATGCTTTCAGTCCTAGCTATTTGCGAGGCTAAAGAAAGGATCACTTGAGCCCAGGAGTTCAAGGCTACAGTGAACCATGATCATGCCTTTGCACTCCAGCCTAGACAACAGAGCCATACCCAAAATTAGATAGATAGATGGATGGATGGATATACCTGCTTTTCTATAGATAAAACCCTTTCAAAGGTGGAGGACAATAAAAAATAATCTGGAAAAGCTATCTTGTGGTGAAAAAGAATGAGAAGAGACCAAGTGGATTATTGGGAAAACCAAGGATATCCCACTGAAGGATGCTGAATAAATAATTTTTATATTGTCTCATCTTTCCTAAATGTACCACAGCATTTTTATTTTCAAACTTGAAGTAATTTTAGGGTCTTTTGCTCTGAAAACATTTTAAAAATTTAAAAAATGCTTTACACATGCTTATTTTAACAAATTCATATAAAGCACAAACTAGAATCCCCCCTTGGATACCCATTGGTCAGAAGCTGCCAGGCTGGCAGTCTGGCATAGGCCTTTCCAGCCAGGTTTTGTGCTCTGTGTATGTAACACGGAAGAGTTACCTAAAAGTAGAGTTACAAAGATAATGTCAGTCTGAAATTTGCTTTTTTGCCCAACTTAACTCTAGAAATACTTGAAGAGCATCTATCCTTATTAGTAAATGTTATGTTTAAGGTATCCCCCTGTGTATATTGTAATTATTTAATTGTTCTAACGCAGTGCCCCAGATTTTCAGTAATAAGTGACGTGGCCGCCCACATCTCTGCACCTACTTCTGTGCCTGTCTGGTCACAGTAGTGGTCCTAACACATGAATTCCTGGGAGGAGAATTGCAGTGTCGGCAGCTGGGCTTTGAATCATTGGCGCTCTTGTCTCTGTCCTGTCTTTTCAGCCTGTTGGTCTTCCCAGCCCTGAAGGTGTCTGAACAGCGGGCACACAGGGAGATGCAATCCTTAATCCTTCCCTTGCCATCACCAGTCCCCTCATCTCCCTCTAAAGTTTATAACTGCTTACGTTATAACAGAAGCAGCTGGCCTTTCAGGTCCAAAAGGACCCCAATATGGGTTGTCTGTCACCTTAGACAGCAGGCTGAGGGCTGCGACCTTCACCTTCAGCTGAGCCACATTTGCTCCCACCTCGCTGTGCCGCCTGGTCGCCTCTGACCTGAGTTTCCCTCCAAGCCCAGCCTTTGTTCTGAGCTACAGAGAGCAGCAGATGCCAGTGTTCCAAGTTTCCCGAGCATTTCCTTTACTCCATCTGCCCCGTCTGCCCCTGCTGTGGCCGGCGGCCTTCACTAAAGGTGCCACATGCTACATCTTGTCACAGCAGTGCGCCCTGAGGACGCCGCGAGAGGAAGACAGCATCCGCTGGAGGGGTCCTCCTGACTCCATCAGTGTCCCCTCCCCTGTCTGATAGGATGTCTTCAGGGACTTCTAATCAGTGGGTTTCCTCTGTATTTATTTCTTTCACCAGGCTGAACAGTCCAAAGAAGAGCAGAAGCAAGGTCTGAGCGCAGAGAAGTTGATGAGGCAAGCCTCCAAGGACGTATGTCGACTGCGGGAGCAGAGCCGGAAGGTGCCTCGGCAGGTGCAGTCCTTCAGGTAAGCAGGTCCCCACTGGGACAGCTTTTGGGCTGTCCTCAGGTCATCTTATTGTGCTGGAATTCACCTCAGTGTTCAGACATGAGACAGAAATCCTCTGTTCTCCAGCTTAAATATGTCATTCTCCGTTTGCTCCTTCCTGAGGTTACATACACTCTTGCCTGCAGAGGTAAAGGCTGGTAGGCCCCCAAGAACCCATGTGTCACCAGCTCCTAGTGCAGTCAGCACATGTCATTGAGAAATCTTTTTTTTTTTTTGAGAAAGAGTCTCATTCTGTCACCCTGGGTAGCGTACCATGGAGTTATAGCTCATAGCAACCTCAAACCCCTGGGCTCAAGTGATCCTCCTGTCTCAGCCTCCCAAGTAGCTGGGACTACAGGTGCCCACCACCAAGCCTGGCTAGTTTTTCTATTTTTAGTAGAGATGGGGTCTTGCTCTTGCTCTTGCCCTGGCTGGTCTCAAACTCCTGAGCTCAAGGGATCCACCCACTTTAGTCTCCCAGAGTGCTGGGATTACAGGTGTGAGCCACCACGGCTTTCTCATTGAGAAATCTTGGCACAGGATACAAAGTGGTGCAGATGTCATATTTCTTTGGCTCACTTTACAGACATTAGTCCAGCACTGTACTAGGCCCTGAGATACAGCAAAGAATCCATGCTGGTCTGCAGGGAAGGCTGGTTACCAAATGTCCACAGCGCCAAGTGGAAAGAGCCACAAAAAAGAACCCAAGGGAGGCCCAGAGGCCGGGGCTGCAGCTGCCGGCAGCAGAGGGTGCAAAAGTTTGAGCCCATGTGGAGTCCTGATGGCGCTGGGGACAGCGGTTTTAAGCAGGGCATTGAGGCAGGAGGACAGAAGCAACAGTCTCAGCGGTTAGCATGAGGGGAGCTGCCAACCAACAGCCTGTCGGGGAGGGCCGGGAGGGCTGCATTCAGACCACACGAGGTGTGGAAGGTGCTTTCACATGGTGAGGGGACCAGGAGAGGGACTCCAGGCCGAAAGCAAATGATGGGCTAGGTCAGGTGTGGAGAAACCAGTGAGGCTGACTGGTGGGTTCATCAGTCCATGCTCCTGCCATTGTCAGTTTTTATTTATGAAATGTCTTGTGGAATTGAGCAAGTTTAAGGGACGCTTTTCCACAGAAATCGCTCTCATCTCAACGTCCACACTGGGCTGACTGGCCCTTTTCTTCTGTCCCTTTGTCTTAGTCTCCAGGGCGTCCCCCTCAGCTCTGGTTCTAGCCTATTCCCTCCTCCCTGACACTGCCTCACAGGGGGGCCAGTGCTGTAATCTTCCTTCCAGCTACCAATAAGCCCACCTGCAGCCTCAGCAAATGTGTGTTGATGTGACATTTTGTGGACAAATAGACATGTTGCTCTTTGGTAACTATTCAGTCCTAATCACTCTCCGAACCCCAGATCCACTTGGCTCTGTCACTCTCAGCATCTGCCTGTCGGGTTGTTCAGCTTCTCTGCACAGTCTTTACCTGTCAGGCAGCCAGGTTCCCCCGTGGCCCTTCATCGGAGCCTCGGTAGCCCTGGTCAGGCTGTCCCTGCTTAGCAGGGTATTCGTTTTACAGAATTTTCCTGGCATCATGTACTGCGAGGTCACTGAGAAATTTCCATGAGGGATTTTGAATCCTATATTTCCTGGTTTAGAAACACCTGTACCCAGATCAAACCTGTAATGACTTAAAAACCATTGTATACTGGAAACGCCAGAAGGGGACGCACTGGCCTGGTCTGAAGGTGATTTGCTATCAGCAGAGATGCTGCTCTGCTGGGTACAGGCAGAGACTCTCTTGGTACTAAATGGAAAAGACACTCATCCCGGCTTGCAGAGACATCACTGCCACCCTTGGAGATGCTTGTGGTCACAGGGTATCTTCCCTATCATATTGAGGCTGGTTTATTTCTCACTTTAGGGAGAAGATTGCCTACTTCACCCGAGCGAAAATAAGCATCCCAGCCCTGCCAGCTGACGACGTCTGATCACATGACTTAAGAAGTGCATTTTTTCACCTGTTCACTTGGTGGGGGAGGGCAAAAGACTGAACATTTGTTTGTTTGTTTTGTTTGGTTGGGGTTCTAGGGATTTTTTTTTTTTTTTTTTGGTAAAATAACTGTCAACTCTTGAACTTTATTTCACGTAAGATTTTCCACACGTCTATTTGTAAAGTACCTTGAATGTAATTCTTATATCCTTAAGAAGAGAAGAAAAATCAGGTAACAGAAATGGGATGATCTGGTACACCACTGTTGCACAGTCTGCGTGTGTTGCCAACTGACTATATTATGGAAAAACGGAGTAGAGGTAGTGCCAAGAGCCTGCTCTGCAGAGCTGACTGCTGAGAAGGTGGTTTTAGCTTTTCCTCTATTTTCTTGTGAGCGGACTGTGACAATGGCAACAGAGCCGTGGGACGTTTTTGTACTCCAGAGCAGCTCTTTCAGAGCTCCATGCAAGTGTAGAATGAAGCTTAGAGTCCACAGTCCCTTGAAACAGGCTCTGGGTTCATTTCCTTCACCTAGGTTGGGACACTTGGTTTCCTTAAAACAATTTCCTTTTCTGTCCTTTTATATTTGCTTAAAAAAACCTATGATATAAAATACTGAGTCTAGGATATAAGGATGCAAAGGAAGCAAGGCTCCTGGCTACACTCCAGATCTTGAAAGCCGCGTCACTGAGAGTAGAGGGAGGGGAGAGGGAAGCGCCACTTCCCCAAAACACACTGCATTGAATTCATCAAATGAGTGGCTGCTTCATCTATAGCACCTGAACTTGCACATGTCCAAATGTGAGTTTCTGGCTCACACCAGCGTTTTGTCCTAGATAGGAGGATAGTGTTCTGAGGTCAGATAGTCCACAGGACGTGGAAGAAGATGGGTCAGGACTCATTTGGTGAGACCCGGAGCAGAGGGAAGATGATCTTGATTGAATCAAAATTGCCAAAAATAACAATTTTTAAAAATAGTTCATCAAACAAATTTTTTAAATGTTTATTAGAAATTACCTCGCAGCTCTCATTTTTAGGGGCCCTATATACAATTTATGGTAAATAGTCAGGAGGCGAAAAGAAAAGAATGTGTCTGGGGAAATTATTAATCTGAAGTATAGGCTGAATTGTTTGTGCGAGATGAGAGAGAGAAATTGACTATTGCATCTTCCAGTTCAGAATTTAGCTCACCCAGCCCTGGCACTTTTCAAAAGAAACAAACCCTCTGTGTAGCTGCTGCCAGCATAAAGGCTTTAAAAATACATAAGTGTTTAGGCAATTTAAAACCACATTTTTTATGCAGTTTGTTGTACTAGAAGAAGCAATTTTTGGTTAGCCATCATAGGGAGCAAACCAAATCAATTTCTTTTTTAAGAAATGCAAAATTGGCTCGGCGCCTGTGGCTCAAGCGGCTAAGGCCCCAGCCACATACACCTAAGGTGGCGGGTTTGAATCCCCAGCCCAGGCCTACCAAACAACAAAAAATGGCCAGGCGTTGTGGCCGGCGCCTGTAGTCCCAGCTACTTGGGAGGCTGAGGCAGGAGACTCGCTTGAGCCCAGGAGTTGGAGGTTGCTGTGAGCTGTGATGCCATGGCACTCTACCCAGGGGGATAGCTTGAGGCTCCGTCTCAAAAAAAAAAGAAATGCAAAATTTTCTTAAATTGGCCCCTTAAAGAAAAAAAAAAATTCCCTTCCTAATCTAGAATCCTGATTGACAAGATTTTTGTCTGTCTTGTTTTGGAAAGTTCACCTTAACAGAATCAAAGTAAGCAATTTCTGAGCCTAGAACTCTATGTTTTCCTAAATGTCCCACCACTTCTGTATCCATTTCTTTGAAGACATAACTGGACATGACACTACTCTGAACAAACACCAGCCGAGTGAATGGCTGAGCGCCATCCTTCAAGGCTGCCCTGGTCATTCTTTCAGATAACCAAGGAAAATGGGGAAAAAGATCACCATTCGCCCTTACCAAGGTCAAATGTGAAAGACGGAAGTTTATTTAAAGTAGAGATAAATGAAGGGCAGCTGTTCTCAGCTTCTTAGTTTGACCATAAAAATGTTTATAGAATTATGTGTAGTTGTACCGTACGATTTTATTTTCTTCATTTATTTATTTACGGCCTTATTTATGTTCTGTTTAATATATAGTTTGGTTCTGGCCATTTTAAATGTCTGCCATAGAAGAGGTTATATTGGAATATTCACAGCTTTATAAATCTTCATCAGATTGGCTGTTAACTTTTTGTAATACAAAAAGTTTCAGACAAGTATTAAAGAATAAAACCTGTCTCAGGCCGGTAGTAAACAGTTGTGACCAAGATGTTTTTGGTTTTATTTTACAAAAAGCGCTCATTTCTAACGTGAGAGATGGACTTATTTTAAATATTTCTTTTGCCACAGTTTAAAACTCAGCAATAGTATTATGTATTTATAGGCAACTTTTAATAATCCTGTCATATTTGTACTAACCCACATGATTCACAGTGATGAAACATTTTAATAACTTGATCACAAAACCATATGGACAAATATGAATTTTAATATTATAAATACTATTTTTAAAAAGTAGACTTTATTCTGCACAGGGTAAAAAGAATGTAATATTTAGTTCTCAAGTTTGAATTATCAGTATATTATTACAATTTTGTATATCAGAATCTTAAGTGTCACAGGTACAAAAGGAATATTACTAGCCAAATGAACAAAGTTCAGCTGAATCTCTGTAGCATGCAAATCAAATAAATTTAAAATCTTCTTTCTTTGTTATTGCTTTATCTATGTTGAATTAAATATCAAAAGCTCAGGACTGAACTAAATATTTAATCAGGTTAAATTCTGAATGTTTCTGTTTTAATTTGTCTTGTTTGTAAAAGTATGCAAATACATTGCTTAGATTAACTTTGGTTTCTGCACTTTCCATGTGTTTGTGGGTGGAAAAAAATTCGCTGTTTTTTTTCCCCTAAAACAAAGATACATATTGCCTAATACTTCATTTTGGTGTCATTTATTATTCAGTTAATTTTCCCGATTGGCACAAACACAAGTGTTTATTTGAACCGTGTACCAGGCAAATATAAAATCTTTCATGAAGATATCCCCAAGCCAGCAGTTTGTTGTGAATAGTTCTTTTTTGGACTGTATATACTATTGATTAAAAAAAAAAGATGAAATATTTTCATTGTGCAAGTAAAATGAAGGGTTCCAGACTACAAGCTGTGGCAGTGTGATCAAGGCAAGGTCCAGGTCCTAAGAGTTTCCCTCCCAACACTGCAGGGCCCCTGGGCTGCGCAGAGCTGGGGCAGGTGTGCACATGGGGCATCAGACCCAGAGCATGGGACACAGAAGCAGAAGCACATTTGTGTGGCAGATTGTGTGTGAATCATGCAAAGAGCCTGAGTGTGCCCTCTCAGTAGCAAAGAAGGTAGGATGGATATGGCTGACTTTTGGAAAAGTCTCCACAGAAGCACTGAGGTCTGTGATTCAGAAGGAGATGATGTACCCCACGTCTCTCACCTCTAAGACTTTTTAAAGAGCTAGCCATCTTAGATAATATGAGTTTTAAATAAATATGCAACAAGACCTTTGCTTTATTGTAACGGATTATCTTAAACATCTGAAAGAAGTAAATGATTTCCAAAATGATTCATTTCCATATGAGTAATACCTTCAAAGATACATGAGGACTAACTAATGTTTCATTTTCCAGTTCTGTGTAATCATGGAGCCTATTTTAAAATTGAGCAAACTCATCCACAGTGATGGGTATGGTTACTGTTACTTACTATTAAGACCTAATTGGTTTTGCTGTCAGTGTAGAAGATGAAAGCAGTTTACCAGTCTTATAGAGAAAGTATAGTTTGAGAAACTAGTAGCCACAGGGAAAAAAATACATTTCAGAAAATCAAAAGCATAGTGAATGGTGACTGTCCCAGGAAATCCTACCACCTCGAGTGCTGAATCGGCATCTCCCGAAGAGTAGACACCACTGGTCCGTCCTGGTTTAGATTTTCAGATTGGTGCTTTTCATCTCCAGTTTTTGGCAATGATCTTGCATCTCAGCCACCACATAGTGGCCTGAAGCTAGAGGAGCTTGGCCAGAGCAGGCTGCACAGCTGAGCAGACATCCTCCTAGCAGAAGGCAAAATCCGGCAAACCAGCCCACAAAGAGGGCTTCCCCAAACTCCCACCTGGGAACAATGTCTGGTAGGGTC
>CAUYQV010069059.1:0-24866 GCA_963574575.1 Galagoides demidoff | reverse complement strand
GGGCAGGCATAGTAAAGGACCACAAACTGGGTGTCTTTTTATTTTGATTTTTTGAGACAATGCCACTCTGTCACCCTGGGTAGATAGAGTGCAGTGTCATCATCACAGCTCACTGAAATCTCAAACTGGGTGTCTTATGGAACAGAAACTCACTGTCTCACAGTTATGGAGGTTTGAAGCCTGAGATCAATGTGTCAGTTGGGTTGATTCCCTGAGGGCTGTGAGGGAAGGATCTGTTCTGTGGCTTGTGGATGGCCGTCATGATGTACATATTGGCAATCTCACTGTATGTGGCTTTTTATCCAAAATTCTCCTTTTTACAGGGATATCAGTCATATTGGATTAGGGACCATCTTAATGGCTTTGTTTTAACTTAGTTACTCCTATAAAGACTCAAATCATGTTCTTATGTGCTGGGGTTAGGACTTCAGTGTATGAATTTTTGCAGGGACACAATTTGACCTATCACAACAAATAACAGCAGCAGCTTCAGGAAATTTGTGCATTTCCCCCAGGTCTTTCTGCTCTTATCACCCACTGCCCATGAAACATGGAGCTTCGTCACAAATGCGTTTCTTCCCATGTTTCTTGGAAGCAGCTCTAAAGATTTCTCTTTGTCCCAGGTACCAGGGCCCTCTCTCCAAGGAGGCTTTCAAAAACTTTCTCAGGAAGATTTTTATATTAATTTCTGGCCTAGCAAGAGAAATTATGCCAGTGTGAGGTTCTTAACATTCAAATATATGAAAACCTACATTGAGGACAAGCTCAAGAAGTATCTAAACCTGAAATTATTCTGTGAGCTAGAATCATTCTCATCTGATATGAAGACAAGCCCAACAGCGAGTGAATTGTGGCTTAATCTGTGTGTGTGTACACATATATAATTTAGATTGTTACTTTTAAAAATATTTCTTGGCAATGTTCTTCCCATTCAGTGGCTTTTATTGAAGATTTAGTTCTGATTTCTATTAAGCAGATGAATGAAGTTTACTGCTCTTTTTCAGCACCTGGTGATTATAATTTAAACTTGAAAGTTTTGAATTTATGCAGAGATACTTCTAAGTGTATCTCTGTCTACAAGTAATTCTTTGAAGGGAATAAGTAAACATTTCTAATACTGAATCCAAACATTCACAGTAAAGCTGGTAAATCACACTGGTAAATCAATGTGGAGTCATGCATGATCTAACATAACAAAATTTCAAAATATTTTGCAATAGGCGGGACCAACTTTTTACCTTGAACAGTTTTGGCCAGGTGCAATGGCTCACATCTGTAATTCTAGCCTTCTTAGAGACTGAGATAGGTGGATCATCTGAGTTCAGGAGTTCTAGACCAGCCTGAGCAAGAGTGAGACCCTGTCTGGACTAAAAATAGAAAAAACTTGCCGGGTGTTGTGGTGAAAGCCCATAGTCCCAGCTACTTAGGAGGCTGAGGCAAGAGGGTCACTCAAGCCCGAGAGTTTGAGGTTGCTGTGAGCTATGATGCCATAGCAGTCTACCCAGAGTGACAGAGTGAGACTTTGTCTCAAAAAACATACAAATAAAAAATCTTGAATAATTTTACCCTTTCTTATTCACATTTACTTAAGCTATTGCTATGTGAGTAGATGTCCAGAAAAGGGGATTGGTTCAGAAGTGGGTCAGTTGTTAGGTAGATATTAGGCAAGAATGAAATAGAAAGCTACAAATAATCCACAAATTGGATAATCTACACAAATATTTTGCAGTCATCTGAAGTGAGAATTAGTGAAATCCAGTGACCTATAGGAATTGTCTACATAGTTTGTCTAGGAAAAAAAATCTCCAGTGATCTGCAGAAATCCCATCATTTTTGATCTGCTGTTTTCTCTCAAGAAACCTCGCACACATCAATGAAGTTTCAGTTAAAAACATCACTCTAGGAATAAAGCTGCTCCATTATCTCGAGCTCTGCCGCTATCCTGCATGTCAATACTCAGACTAGAAACCTTTTTCTAAGGTTGATGGATGTGCTGTGTCTCTGTGTGTTATGTGTCTATAGTTAGATTTTGCTTTTAAAAAGGAGCCATTAACCATGCCTATTTCAAAGTGTTTTCTCTTTTTTATCTAAACAGTCTAGCTGATGTTTAACTATTTCACAACATATGTTTCCTTAAAGCATAGCCAAGGTAAATCAGAATTCTCTTTGGCACATGATTTTTATTTTGAGTGATATAGAAAACAGCTTCTCTCTGTTCAAGAAAATAAACCATTTTAGAGGGCATTTTCCCTCCAAGTCTGATAATTCAGAGGCCAGCAATCTAAAGTGTAGAAAATTGTAACTGGTGTCTAGAGATTACCAGTCTCTAAAGCTGTGTTTTTTGGTTAAACCATATAAAATTGCCAGTACTATACCGTTTTTTACCTATTTCATGTGGTTAATAATGATTTTTAGGCATTTAAAATTTTTATTTTGTATTTTGATTGAAAAAAGGGAAAACGTTTAAAGGCACACAACAGAACAAATAAAGGGTCAATAATAAGTTTTTTAAATTAAAAAAAAAAGATGTTATAAAGTCCTTCTATGACTCAGGTTCATAATTTTAAGAAGTACCAGAATCATAGTGTCATTACTTTTTCCAGAGTGAAAGTCTGCATGAATATGCTCAGAATCCAGTGTTCAGTGGTCTTTTATATTGTAAGTGAAGTTGATCTACAAAGTATATTTAATATATTGAATTTATTTGTACATATGCAAAGTATGGTATTTGTGTATGGAATCTGTGCTTTCTTTCCCATTTTACAGCTATTTAATGAGTAGAATATTAAGTGTATTGTCATGGAAATGCAGATTATTGCTTCTATAGCAAGATAATTATGAAAAGAAAACTGGAAACTATATATTAAAAAAAGAAGCACACCTTAACTATAGAGAATGAGCCTTCCTTAGCCTTGTTTAAATGTGATATACAGAGTTGCAGGATGGCGAGGATTTAGATTAGTTAATAAACAATCACAAATAATGTCAGATCTTTATCAGTGTTACGAAGAAGATTAAATACAATGATGAGGGGAGTAACTGGGGACCACTCAGGGGCTCTGGAAAGGGCTCCCTAAGGAGGCCATGATGAGAATAGGGCCATGATCCTTTCTAGGAAAAGAAATCAAGAGTATAAAAGCTTTGAGTTAAGAATGAACTTGGGAGTCTTGAAAAGAGAGAGTGGGAGGACCAATATATCTAAACAACTTTTGTATAGATGGAGGAGAAATGTAGAGAAAGAGGAAGACTCTCTGCAAATAGTTGTTGACTGACTGACGCTATAGCCTGGGGCGTATGACTTAATGTCACTACACCACAGATTCTTCATCTCTAAATGGCAGTAATTCATAATCACTGCAACAGCTTTTTTGGGTAATGATAAAGTGTAAAGGGCATGTGCCAGACACAAAGCTAATCCTCAATAAATGCCAGCTTTCATTTTAAGCTTGTTATTTTCAGGCAATCATATTTTTACTGAACACTTTCAGTGCCAAGTGCTAAGCCAGCAAAAGAAATGAATGATATAATTTGTGCCTTAATAATGTTTATAATTTTCTTGAGGGTATAAAACAAATTTCCAGACTGTACGGTATCAAGAAAATATGATACAAGTACACAGAAGGCAGGGAAAAGTAAATTGAAGTGGCGATAACCTTGGGGAGACGAAAGCCATATGGAAGGCATGTAATTTCATTGGCCTTGAACACTGAGTAAGACTTTTCTTTAAAGGGGCTTCTAGGAGGGAGTTGTAAAACAGGGAAAAGCATAGTGGTGAGACTAATAATGGCCCATTCAGGGGGGATGTAGGGAGTGGGAGCTAGGTTGCTTTAATTAGTAGAAGCATGTTTCAATGACTGGGTAAAAATTGGTTAAAGATATAGCTGAGGGAATTAGGGGTGGAAAGCTCTAAGAATGTGAAATCTTGAGAATGAGGAAGAGGAATCTGAACTTGAAGCAGTAGGTATCAGTATTTCCTTAACATCCTACCAGGAAGTGGTTTGCAGAACAATTGGAAGAAAAGAATCATTGGAGTGCATGCCACATCGCCTGAGGAGGGCAAAAGGATTTGGTAGAATAAGAGGCATGACCCCCAAATGGAAGAAGTTGATATAAAAGATAACTTGAAGGATTAAGCCGCACTTAGTGGCAGAATTTTTATTTTGACATTCTGGCTACCACGAATTAAGGATTATTATTTCAAGAACTAGACTAACTGCTGAACATTTGTCATCTCTATTAATCTAACAACCTAGGGACCATTATTCAGGTTTTACAGATGAAGAACTAAAGCTCAGGGAGATTAAGGGATTTTTCAAAATAATTGTCGAGCCTCTTCGCCATTGCTAATGGATCTCTCCATCTAGCTCATAGCATAAACCAAAATGCTTCTTTGACACTCAGAAATCTTAGAAGATTAATATGGGTTTGAGGAGATTAAAGACAGGTTTCAGTGGTCACAGTAACAGCCACCACAGTTCTGGGCAATTTTATAGTCTGCTCTCACTCACAATTGGTCTGCTGATCATTTTGGAGCATCTCCTGACTCGTGGCTACATGGGAGAACAGCACTGAGAGGCAAGGCAGTGGATAGGGCTTGCCAAGCCTCTTCTTAATTACTCTGGTTGTCAAAGCTTAAATTATTTTATATTGGTAAATATATATATATACTATATTTATATACTATATCTATATAATGCAGGCATCATCACTACTGGTTCAATTTCTTTTTTTATCTTAGCTTTTTTTTTCTATCTGAATGTGATAACTGCTTTATATGATTTGAAGATTCTCTTGGCGGTAGAATATAACACAGTGATACTTTAGACCAGTGTTTCTCAACCTTCCTAATGCTGTGGTCCTTTGATACAGTTCTTGTGGGTCATGACCCATAGGTTGAGAACCACTGCTTTAGACAAAAGGTAGAACCTTTTGTTAGAGATCCAGATGACAAAAGGCTTCTAAGCAGAAATACAGGAAACTTGCATCTGGGGACAGGTAATAGCAAGCTGTGAGGGGAAAGGGGGCACATGAAGGGACAGCTTATGTATAGCAGGTGGGATGGGGTTATTAAGGTTTCTTTGTCTATCTATGGATTAACTAATTTGAATAATTTCTCAGGCTCCAGAGCCTGGGGTTTTTCCTTGGTTGTTCAGTAACTGGTCCTGGTAGTGCGAGAGCCCCATGAAGAAAGGAGTGGAGTGTAGATTTACTCAGCTACTCAAGAAGGACCCACTTCTAAAATTAAGCAAAGTTTGAGGCGCTGTTTTTAGAAAAATATATATTCTTAACTTTCAGGAGATTATTTCTACATCTCCAACCATTTTCTCTTTTAAAAATATGTCTGACTTTATGGTAACACTCTGATATAAGAACTAAACAATGGTGAATTACAGATAGGTCTATTAGAACTAATTCACTACTCAATAAAAGAGATCAGCAGAAAATAAAGGGAAATAAAATTTAAGTAGGTTAATAAGAAGAATAAATTTTCTGGCAGGGCTAATTCATTTGTAATAATGACAAGGATCTGTATGAGTGGAGAGGACACAAGCTTGATTATATAGAAAAAGTGTTTACATTACATATAGGCTGTTGCTGTAATTTCAATCTTTGCAAAAAGCTAAAGTTTTTATAAGCTAATTATCATCCTTATCTTCATATTCTAGCTAATTAGTAATTATAAAATGTCTATTTTAAAACAGGATCTAGGACACAACAAAAAATTTTAAAAAGTTAGATCAAGCTGGGCTCAATGCCCAGAAAAATTAAAAATTTAGTTTAACTCTCCTGGGATTTCTATATGTATGTCTATGTGTCTAAGATTTGGTTTATTAGATATAACTAATTGAAAAGATAAAATATCTGAAAATTAAACCTCAAATAATATAAGATAAAGAAGAATTTTTAAATCAAAGTTCATTGGACAGAAAAAGTCTATCAAGTAACTTAATTCAACATTAAAAAAATTAAGTGTTCAACTTGCTTGCTCTTAAAATTAATGCTCAGAGACAGAACATTTACTCCCTAACCTTGATAATAATAAATATGCTTCTTAATGGTGTCTTGGGTAAAAAAAAAAAGAGCTGTAAGAGGGACAAACTCATATTATTTTAAATAATAAAAATAAAGAGACATGCATGGGTTTTACAGACAGATATAGACCTTCAGAGCAGAAAGAGGAAAGAAACATATTTCAAATAATATTCTTAGTCTGTGCACAGAGCAGTGGGTTGTCCCTCTGCTCTGCCACTAAGTTCAGCTACATAAGTATACAAGCTGCTTAAAGGCAATTTTTCTTTTTTTTCACAGTGCCTAGAAGAGTGTCCTATATGTTGGCAACACCCCACAATGTGTCACCTAATTAGTTAATATTTACCCTGATACATCAGAGGCTCTTCTTTGACTAAATCAAACCAGAAAAGCCAAACTAGTGGAAATGTACATCCCGGCCTTGATTATCTGGGACCACCACAGTCTTGGGCATCTAGTGGACCTCAACCTATAACAGTGGCCCATAAGGGAGACAGCACTGAGGAAAGAAACAGAAATTTACACCAAAATTAATGCATAAAACCAGCAGTCTGCAAGGGCATACACTGCTTCATGTGTCTGGTGGCAGCAAACAGTGCGGTACCTGTTCTGCTTCCCAGAATCAACTCCTTAGATAGACATCTCAGTTTCTCTAGCCTAGCTAATAGTTGATGGTTTATGTCTTCCTGCACTGCTGATTTTCCCATGCAGGGATAGTCACGTAGACATTCTCCTGACTGGGTACCTTATCCAGAATTAGAAGGTCCATAAGGAATTCAGCCTGTCTACCTCCCATACCACAGTATATCCATTTGAGATACTTATGAAAGGAATATCTACCCCCAAGAGAATAAACCAAAAGTCAGGAGAGAACTGGCCAAGGATAAAATGTCTTACAGTTATACCTGACAACTGCACTATACGGTATGACACTTGTAATATATTTTGTCTTTTGTTTTTAATGCTGTCTTGGCCCAATTTTGAGGCCCTGGCTAGAAGTGGGTCCTTCTTGAGTAGCTGAGTAAATCTACACTCCACTCCTTTCTTCATGGGGCTCTCGCACTACCAGGACCAGTTACTGAACAACCAAGGAAAAACTATCAATTATTAGCTTAGGTTATAGAAACTGAGATGTCTATCTAAGGAGATGTCACTTGCTCTCCCCTCTCTCTTCCGCTTGCACTGTTATCTGGGCTCTTCAAGTGTTCTATTACCCTATGTCCTTGCTTACCCTTTACCTAACCTTCTTGAGATCTGTGATTCCCCCTCTCTCATACTTCACCTTGATTGCTGACTACTGACTGCTGTTCATTCTCACATGTATACTCTGTTTTGTACCCAATAAAAAGAATCTTTGTAGGAGTACATAAAAATCCCTTAAAATCCATAGGTTTTTTGTACACTGATTTAATCAACCCCTGGAAGATACAGAGAGTCCCTGTACATATTTTGTACCCAGGTTTTGTTTAATTCATGGGTGGGAACTAGTAGATATATTATATAAGGGACTTGAACATTCAAATTTGGATTTCTTGTAGGTCCCGGAACCAACCCCCTATGCCTGTGTATATAGAGGAACAGTTGTATACAGTGGAAAGTTGATAAAAGTTAAAGAAAAAAAGCCCTGATTTGTAAAGTATGTCAATTTCTGTGACGTAAATTCCCTCACCATACATGATTTCAGACCACCAACGTGAAATCACTAAATGCAGAGCTAAAAGATTCATCATAGCATAGCAGAGCCTCAAGCTGTTCCCCTGGGTAGAGTGCCATGGCATCACAGCTCACAGGAGCCTCCAACTCCTGGGCTTAAGCGAGTCTCCTGCCTCAGCCTCCCAAGTAGCTGGGACCACAGGTGCCCACCACAATGCCCGGCTATTTTTAGGTTGCAGCTGTCATTGTTGTTTGGCAGGCCTGGGCTGGATTCAAACCCGCCACCTTAGGTGTATGTGGCTGGCGCCTTAGCCACTTGAGCCGCAGGTGCCGAGCCATAGCATATTATTATATACTATCTCCACTATATAGACAAATAACCCCAAGAGAATTCATAAATGTAAAATCCAGTGAAATTATTGAAATGTGTTAAATTTCAAGTATTTATTAAGTTTTTTAAAAATATAATTTATTTAATTATAAATGCATGTAGTTTCAATTTAAATAATGGCTGTGTTTAACAACTGCTCACACTTCTAAAAAATAAGCAATAAACTCGATAAGCTGATATGAGCTAACTTCAGCACACCATTGAATCAGAAAGTTAAAATAGTCAAGTGATTACAGATGAAGAAATATCTGATTTGTGAATTTGAGTTTCTTGTTTTGTTTAAATACTCAAAGAACACTTCTAGTGATTTGGACACCGAAAGAGAAAAAAATAAAGGAAAGAAGGAAAGAAATATGATTTTAAGGAAAGTAAAATGGAAAGGCATCTTAAAAAGCTGACACATTTAGGAACCTAAGATGAGTATGTGAGTTGAGACAATTATAAGAGAATTTCTAGCTGTTTTCTTTGAGTTTAGTTCATTTCCATGTCATGGACTTCCCACTGATAAACTCTGGGAAATGATGGAGTGTACTTCCCAGCTTATGCTGTGTTAACATAAAACAAAACAAAGCCCCTTTAAATGTCAGTGGTTTACAGCCAGCATCAAAGGTGCTGGCAGACTTTGTCTGGGACATCACCTATCTCTTGGCAGACAGATAAGAAAGGTGTCTGAACCATGTACTGGTTCTTAAAATAACACATATAGCATCTACTAATATTTTGTTGGCTAAAGCAATCTACATAGCTATGCTTGAATTCAACAGGATGAGGTTGTATAATCCTTTCCCAAAAAGGCATGCAGGATAAGCAACAAATATTTTACACATAGTATAATCTTCCATGTGAAGAAAGGAAAATATATCAACAAGACGGCTATGGCTATAGCAGAGAATGCTGGGGCTCACCAACGTTTGTGTTCTCTTTTTCCTGATCATATAGCTACATGTGGGTAGGGTTTCCTTAAAGGTAAGAGAGAGCACTTAAGTGAGTCCTGGCCAAGGCCAGAGTTGCCTCTTCTGCTTCTTTATCATTTGCCAAACCAAGTTACATGGTTGTGCTTGAGTTCCACAGAGTGAACATATACGAGGTTCGACAATTGAGTTTTTGAACTTGCCACCAGGTGCTTAAGTTGGCAGCAGTGCATGAACAACTCATGGGCATTTCATCACCTTGGTATATCAGTGTCTCACAGTAGTGTTCATGTCCACATGTAGCACTGTCTTAATGAGTAGTGTTCCTTATTATGTTTGTGTGCTGTTGCAAGAATGTTGGAGCTTGAATTAGAGCAACAAATAAACATTCACAAATTTCTTGTTAAACTTGGCCAAGAGTGGAAGTGAAATCAGAAACACATTAGTTCAAGTTTATGGGGATAATGCTATGAATAAAATGGCTGTGTGTACAAATGAATGTTTTTCTGAGGGGAGAGCAGGTATCGTGTCACTGATGAAGAGAGGGCAGGGTGGCCAGTAACAAGCAGAACTGACAAAAACATTGCAAGAGTTAATCAAATTGTGCCCCAGAATCATCACATGGCTGTGAGAAGCATAGCAGACCAAGTAAACATCAATAGAGAAAAAGTTAGAAAAATTTTAGCTGAAAATCTTGGCCAGCAACTCACGGTTCTTGCATCATGACAATGTACCAGTTCACACTACACTATCTATGAAGGAGTTTTTAGCCAGTAAACAAATAACTATATTGAAAAACATTCCTTACTCACCTGATCTGCCACAAATGACTTTTTTATTTACTCAAAGATAAAGGAAATATTTAAACAAAGCCATTTGGGTGATATTCAGGACACCAAGTATAATACAACAACAGCTTTGATAGCCATTCCAGATAAAGAGTTCCAAAATTGCTTTGAAGGGTATGGAGAAAACTGGATAGCGATATGCAAAAGAATGAAATTACAGCCTTAGCTTATCCAGGCATCCTCAAACTGGCCCAAGGGCCACATGCAGCACTCCTAGGACATTTATCTGGCCCACTGGGTGTTTTTGCCTCCACTGCCTGTCCTGAATATTTTTGTAAATTATAGAGTAAAGATGTTAATATCTAAAATATCTAAGGAGCTCAATAATAGGAAGACAAATAATTCTATTTTGAAATGGGCAAAAATCTTAATCTCATAAAAAGGGTTACAAGTGACCAATAGGCATACGAAATAATGCTCACATTGCTGACCTCAAGGAAATGCACTTTGAAACCATGAGATAATAGCTTAGAGCTGTTAGGGTAGCTATTGCCAAAAACACAAAAGGCAAAAAGTGGTGCTTAGGATGTGGAGAAAAGAGAACCCTTGTGTATTGTTGGTGGGAGTGTAAATTAGTATAGCCATTTGGAAAAGAGTACAGAGGCTCCTCAAGGTAGAACTACAATATGATCCAGTAATACCACTACTTGGTATATATCAAAAGGGGATGGAATTGATAACTTGAGGAAATAGCTTTATGCTCATGTTCACTGTACCACAATAGCCAAGATATGGAATCAACCTAAGTGTTCATCAATAGATGAATGGGTAAAGAAAATGTGGCATACATAATGAGTTGAATACTATTCAGCCTTTACAATGAAGAAAATCCTATAGTTTGTGACAACATGGGTAAACCTGAAGGACATTATGTTAGTGAAAAAAGCCAAGCATAGAAAAATGAACACATTATGATCTAACTTACATATGGGATCTGAAAACACATAGAATCAGAGAGCAAAATGGTGGTTGCCAGAGGCGAGAGGTGGTTGGTGGTGGTGAGGTAGACTGGGGAGATGTTGGTCAAAGGACACAGAATTTAAACTAGAAAGGAGGGATTTATTATATGTAATTGTGCCATGGTTAATGATGTTTAAAATTGCTGAGTATAGTTTTTAAGTGTTCTCACCACAAAAAATATGTGAATTAATATGCACACAGATGTTAAATACCTTGTCTTAGCTGTTCTACAGTGTATGCATATATTAGAACATCACGATGTACACCAAAATGCAAACAGCATTTCATATATCAGTTAAAATAAATAATCCTAAGTTATTTAGTGTTGGTTTCCATGGCTTATAAACAAATCAAGTAGGATACAACTAGATCAAAATGGGAGAAAAGATGATCTCTGTAGATCACTCAACAGTCTCAACTGCTTTGTAGAGAGTCATGGGTCATTCTCAGCATATTGTGTCAAGATACTTTCAGTATTAAACAGCAGGTGATTTCATATCACGCATATGCAATTTCTCCTTTATATATTTCTGAGCTAGATGTTGTAGAAAAATTTTCATTAGAAACAGTGTAAAAGGGCAGTTTGTTTTGTAGATAACATTGTCCTGAAACAGGCAGAAACTATATAGGGATTCATGTAGTTGTATTTGCCCCTTCTCCATCTCCCCACCAATTACAAATATATTATTTAAAAATGTATTATTAACCAAAATATAAAGATTGGGAGTAGGACTTTGTTAATATAAGAAAAATCACACATGTAGTAGAATAGAGAAACTGATAGAACTATACACAATATTTTCCTATTCCTGTTCTCTAATCTGGATTTTTTTTTGTTTTTTTCTTTTTGCCAGTAAGAATCTTATTATCACACAAAATGCACTCTTGACTTTAAGTACCAAGTCTAAAGTAAAATTGGCTGAAGTGTTAAAGTGTGGAGGTAAAAGGATTAGTTTCTAAGTATACCTATTCTTGAAATTTTCTAAAATGAAAATAAAAAATAAAAGAGGTACAATCTCATAAGAACAAAGAAAAATATAAGGGAAAAAGAGTAGAAGAAATATCATCTAAATTTTGAAGATAGGAAAGGTTATGCATAAGTAATAACTGTGTTATTAAAACCAGAGGACACTAAGAACTGCGGATTAATTTCCACTAAGGAGCCCTGTATAGGCATAAAAGTAGAGGCAGCAGGTCTTTCTGTGGACATGGATGGCGCTGAGAAAGTAGTGTTGGTTAACAGCAGTCTTTAGGCTTTCTAGGTCCTTGCTTTCTTTAGTAGCTAGCTTAGTTTCTGTACATAGAAGATAGTTGACAGATTTTTCTTTTCCAGAAGAGATAGACAAATGGCCAACAAACATGAAAATTTATTCCATATTACTAATTATCAGGGAGATACCACCACCTTAAGTTGTCAGAATGGCCATTGTTAAATAGTAAAAAAAGCAGTAGAAGTTGGCATGGATGTGGTGCAAAGGAAAGTCTCTAACACTGTTGGTAGAATATGAACTAGTGTGACCTCCATAAAAGACAGTATGGAGATCTGTCACAGAATTCGAGGAGACCTACCAGTCAATCCAGCAATCGCACTACTGAGTATATACCCAAATAAAAAGAAGTCATTGTATAAAGAAGACACTTGTACTCAACTATTTGTCATCGCATAATTCACGATTGCAAAGATTTGGAATCTACCGAGGTGCCCATCAACTGATGAGTGGATAGAGAAAATGTGGTATATATAGATACTATGAAGTCCTCTTCAGCAATAAAAAGGAATGAAATAATGTCTTTTTCAAGAACTTGGATGGAACTGGAGACCACTAGCCTAAGTTAAATATTTCAGGAATGGAAAAACAAATATGACTTAAAAGGGGGAGCTAAATGAGGGATATATGCGGCTATAAAGTGGTATGATAAACTTTGATAACTAAAAAGGAGGGAAGTTGGAAAGGGGGAGGTGAGGGATAAAAATCTACCTGTTTGGGTACAACGGACACTATTCTGGTGACAGATACAACGAAAGCCCTGACTTTAGCATTGTACAATCCATCTATGTAACAACAACAACAACAAAACTTATACCCCCTAAATCTATTGAAATTTAAATACAAAAAAGAAATGACCCAACATAATAGTAAAATTTCACTGGTATTTGAAAGACAAAACCTGTTTTTAAAACCAAGGAGAAAATAGGTATCACTTGACCAAAGGTGCATTGGGTCTATGCCTGATAGGAACATGGGATTAATTTCATTCTTTTCTTAACTTTTTCATATGCTTAAGTTTTCCCACAACAGAAAGAAAAATTTTAAGTGTTTTACAAAAAAGAAGTCAGCAAAATCTACTTATTGCTTTACCTTTTCTTGTCTGGAACTAACCTAAGAACTGGCCTGAAATGAGTGGCCCATTTAAAACAATAGCTAGTTCCTTCTGTCTGGTGCAATTGTTTCCCACAAATCAATATACTGCATTGTTTGAGGTTGTGCTGAACATGTCTAACAAGTGGTTTAACATGGAGCCTCTTACAGCTGCACCCAAGTGGAGGGTCATTACCAAATGATTGAAAGAACAATTGAAATAACGTGAGTCTAGGAACAGAAGAGTGACATCTTCCTGCAAATGACAGAGTGCTCCTATTAGAGTCCATATGAAGATTGCAAATTATCTTTGGAATGTTGTTGTCTGTTTGTTTCTGAATTGTGAGAGGGCTTTTACTTCTTAAGATATACAGATGTCATTCATCATGACCTGATTCTTTAGAGAGCTGGGATTTGATCTTAACACATCGTATTACATTTAATAAGAAGAATAAGCAGTTCAGGAGGAGGGTATAAATTTTGCTTCTTCAGGGAAACTTAGAAGTGGTAATGAGAAAGACAGGCATCAAATAAGAGAGACAAAAGATAGATGGAAGTGAGATGGTGGGAAAGGGAAGGAAATGACATATTTTCCTTTCAAGTCTGTGCCTAGCTCTTATTTGAGTATAGTAATTTGATTCATGCTTATACTCTGTGTCTGATTTATTACTGATTTCATCATGAATGCCCGGCTCCACTGGCTCTTGCCATTTGTCTCCAAGGTAGTGAAACCACCATCCACACAATGACTGTACCAGTTGACCCTGTTAGCACTTTTAACTCTCCACTTAAACGTCTCCTTTTGCTAGTTATTTTTAGATTTATAGTTGTATGGGATGTGTATGTTGTATAGCAATATGATACCTATGGAATGTTCTGCACTGTGTAAATCAATCACCATAATAGCATCTCTGGGTGAAACCAGGGGCAGAGAGGACAGGATGAAATGGGGACAGAGAATGGAATACAGGATATGGGCAACAAAAAGTGACAGAAAGGGGAGAAAATATGCCTGAAAAACTACGTAGGAATTAGGAACAAAGAATAATAAGGAAGACAAGAGAATGAAAGAAAATATGATTTCTTAATGAGAGAATAAACTGAAAACAAGGGATTAAGCATGATCCAACAAAAGCATGACTGAGAGAGAAAGTTATTCTAAAGACTAAGGAGCACTGGAAAACAAATTCAGTTAGTGGATTTATATAGAACTGTACCCGGGCTTTGAAAAAATGACAGAATACGAACTCTTACGTATTCATAGGGCATTGTGAATGCATCTCAACAAAGGAATTTCTTTATGGTATCCTAAAGGCTGGTACAGAAAATCATGGAAAAATTTGATTGGGGCGATAGGAATCTCTGGGTTCTCAGGGACTGGGGGAAATTGGGTAGGAGTAAGAATGGCAAAAATAGAACAGGGATCAACTATTCTTGTGAAGAGACAGAAAATTAACAAATTTTGAGGCTTATGTTAGGGTAAATAATATGCAGAAGTAATCCTTAAACTAAAATCTTGGAGGAAAAGTGCTCTTCTGAGTTTCACTATGAATTTCATTAAACACTTGACCATGATGTCTTTTTCTCATTTTTTATGGACTATGAGTAGACTCCTGTAGGATCTTAGTACCTATTTATTCATATATTTAATATCCTAAGTATTCCCTTTTTCTATTATTTTTCCTATTGAGTTAATAAAGAGAAAAGATTTTGAGTCACTACCAATACTTCTTGGTAGACTATTACATGCAGAGATGCACTGCCAAGACCCTTTTGATGATTTATTTTACCTAGTCAGAATAACTTGATTTTAAAAGACCAGTAATTAAAGGTTAGCTTTAATTATGGAATAATCTTTGCTTTGTCACTTTCTTTTTGAGACATTCAACAATTATGTTTTTTACTACCAAATTTTCATGCTTGGCTTTAAGCAGAATTATAGTAATTGTTTTAGAATTTTTAATTGGATGAATAATAATTGAGGTGAAGGCTCTTTAGCTAATTTCCCCAAAAGTTGACTTGCTACTAAATAAGCATGAAAGATACTTTCTGTTTTCATTTTATTTTTATATTAATAATTATATTAAAACTTTAAAAAGGCTATAAAGACGAAATGCAATGTCTTAATATGAAAATAAAGAAGATTTAGCATTGTTCTTTGTCATTGACTTTCTTCATTTTGATTGTATGGTTTACTAATTTTCAAAGAATTGCTTTGTTTTAAATTTACATATGAACAATTAAATAAGATTACAGATGCAGTATTTAACACTATGAATATATGACGGATATCTGAGACAAAATCACCATGAACAACTCCCATGGAAATGTGAATTAAATAATGCACTAATAATCTATTGAGCAAAGAATGATTAAATTGATTTTCCGTTATGTCTGCCTTTTGGGAATGTTTTTCCTTCTTCCAACAACATAATCCCTTATAGAAAACAGATGAAGTAGAATTGAAACTTTATTTCTAATGTTTGCAGATTTTCTTGAATCAGGATGTGTAATTTCACATTAAATATAAATTTTAGTTTAATTATTGCTGTACTTGGAAGATCAAGTAATTTTTAAACACCTAAATTGTTTACATAGTTTGTCTTCTTGTACCAAAGCCAAATTCTACTGAAAAATGCGGGTAATGATTGTATTGGTTAAAATACAAATTACAAAAATGAGGCTTGACTTTTTCAAACTTTAGTTGTACTAAACAACTTCCTGTAAGACAAGTTTCAGCAGATCAGCACAAAATTTTCTTAATTTCATTACAGTCTGTAAATTAAAATTAATGAGTCTGACACCCACAATTAACAATGAAAAATGCAGATTGTTATAATTACTTAAGCAATAACATTGCTTTACATAGAAGACTTAAGGTGCTCCACAAATTATTTACAAGTGTTACATAAAACACAAAAAATGACAATTTCAATTTATTTTGTCAATGCAAAAAACCAAAATCCTTACTAAAACCTTTCTCGTTTGGGAATCTCTCGCCATGCATAATTAAGCAAATTTGATTGCAATTAAGCCTGGCTTCTACAGTAGAGTTTTAATTAATGCAAATCTGGCATCTACATCTATAAGATTAATTTTAGTGAATTAAAAGAAAACAACAAAGCACATTTGAAAGTGCAGTTGTATTGTTGAAAGGACAGAATTAAAAGCTGGTTATTTTTCAGCCTTCCATGTGTATAGCCTTTGACTTAGACTTTAAAGAGTAGATATTTTATTCAGATTTGGGTTTTTTGTTTTTAAATGCCTTATTAAACAAGATCATCAAAATTATACAAAGCCACTTCAAGAGAGATATCTTAAAAATTCAATATACTTTAGGAATAAGGTATAACACACTCTCACACACACATATACATACAAACCTCTGCTGTTTTTACAAAATTAGATGTGAAACTCATCCACAAATATATGCAGGCTTTATTTTGAGTGCTTAGTGGTTGCATCTTGAATTTAAAAATCTTCAAGAGATATCACTGTTGAGGATATATTCTCTTTAGTAACAGTACTTAAAGTAGAAGAGCAGCTAAACTATAGAGATAACTTGTATTATCATGGACTTATTGGTTGTTAATACCATTTGATGTAATTTTATTTATTTTCCAATTAAAGTTTTCTTGCTCCTTAAATTCTATTTGATAGAAATACACATGTGCTTGGGTGGCGCCTGTGGCTCAAGGGAGTAGGGCACTGGCCCCATATGCTGGAGGTGGCGGGTTCAAGCCCAGCCCTGTCCAAAAACTGCAAAAAAAAAAAAAAAAAAGAAAGAAAAAAAGAAATACACATGTTCTTGAGCACATATTGAAGTGATTAAGTATTCTAAAATAATATATGCTATGATTTGGTAACAAATGTAAAAATGTTGATTTTTTTTAAGATCTTGTTTGTTATTGTAATAGTCACTTGCCTGGAAAAGAAGTTACTATTAGGAAAGCAATTTCTTGACATCCAAGAGTTCGTGCTCCTTTTTCGTAGAATAAATTGATGAAGTGGCTATGAACGTGGGAGTTTTTCTACCTTCATTTTGGCCAAGGTCCTGATACCATGGATGACAGATAAACTGGGACAGTTCAGGTCTTTAAAGGAGGTGGCAGACCACCAACTTTATCCGGCTTATCCAACAGCCACTCAAAAATATAAAAGTATCAAAATTGCAAAGTAGGCAGGCTACCACTTTGGAAAGTGTTGGTAAGGCAGTGTGACATTTTCCCCATTTTCCTGACCCTATCATGCAGCAAGGGAGACCCTTTCCTGCCTTACCCAGTCCTGTAGGAGGCAGGGCTTTGAGAAGATTATCTGAGGAGGTTGAAAATGATCCTGATATTTGGGGCTGGTATTGACTCAGCTGAGGGCTCAGAAGCAAGAATCTCTTCTTAGCAGAGCAGAGAGAGAAACTGGGCTCTACTGAGGAGTAACTACATTTAGCATTTAGCAGAAAAGATTATCTACCACAACTGGGAAATACACACAAAGTTGCCTATGGGGTAGACAATCAGCTTTGCCCATGTGCAAAGTTCAGAGAATGTTGGCTCTAGAACCTCTCAGATCCTAAAAGTTGCCATTGTCCATTTGTCATGGTGCCAGTCAAGGAAAGACTATTCCTATCTATTACCTGCTTTGCCTCCCCCACCAACCTGGAAAATCCAGGGCAGGGGACAAAAGATGTAAATAAAAAGTTAGTAAGTAAAAATGAGATCAATGGGCCTCTTTGCTGCAGCATGCACAGCTAGTGGTCAAAACTTTAAATAGAAGCTGGAGTTTCAACTATTACATAAATGGTGCATCTTGACTACTGAGGTGGATTAGATCATCCCTTTTTTTTTTTTTTAAATTAAATGACATTAGCTATTTTTTTAGTTTTTGAGAGGCACAAAAACCTAATACAATAAAGGTATAGGGACATCTAGTAAGGTCAAGAGGCTTTGAACCTGTACCCTATGAATTCTGTTAGCTAGCTACATGAACAAGGTAACTTTGATAATTCAAGGTTATGTCAATAGGTAAAATTATAATAGTAACTAGTTATTGAGTACTTACATGATATGCTAATTTTAGTATACAATGGTGTCAAACTCTTATCTTTTTAAATGAATTTCTCTGTATTTATTGCTAAGAAAGAAAGAAAGAAATTTTAGATGGTGTGTTTAGTTTTTTCCTAACATTAAAAATCTTTGTTTTAAAATAATTCTGGATTCATAGGAAATTACAAAATATAATGCAGAAAGATTCCGTGTCACTTTTTTCTTTCAGTTGTAGCATCTTATATAACTGTAGTACAATGTCAGAGCTAGGAAATTGACATTGTTACAATGCACAGACCTCATGTAGAACTCACCAGTAAAAGTTAAATTACCATTTTATATTTTTTCTACCTTCCATGCTATAATACATGTGTCCCCCACTCTAAATTAGACAATTTAGAATTTATGGAATAAATATATATTATAAATTATGTGAATAAGAGTACTGTAGTATATAGGCCTTCAAAATCTAGGAGAGGAAGATTTATAACTAATATTACCATATTTCATCTAGTCTGATGCCATCAATTATAAGATGCATCATTATTTTATGTGACACAAAGAAATAAATTTTGCCAAATAAAAACATTATAGCCATTATAAGACACATCTTGATTTCAAAGATCTTATAAATGTAATAAAAAACCCCAAAACACCACCACCAACAAACCAAACAACCCCCCCACCAAAAAAAAACCCAAAAAACTATATAGGGCAGGGGTGTTCAAACTTTTTTATTCTCTACCACAAATTAGAAAAATTGAAGTTGTCTTGGGCCACACATTAAAAACACAAGCACTAACAAAAACTGATAAGCAAAAAATGGAGGTCCATGCAAAGGAGGTTTTTTATGATATCTGGCACCAAAAAGAAAAACAAAACAAAACAAAACACGCCACAAATAATCAGCATATGGCCTGCAGGCTGCAGGTTGGAAAACCCTGGTATAAGGCTTCTTTTCCCCTTTGTTAAAAATCAGCTGCCTGTATGTAGATGGTTTTATATCTGGGTTCTCTGTTCTATTCCATTGGTCTATGTCTCTATTTCTGTGTCAATACCTTGCTGTTTTGGTTATTATAGCCTTGTAGTATAGTTTGAAGTCCAGTAATGTGATGTCTCCAGATTTGTTCTTTTGCTTAAGACAGCCTAGAATTCTGGACGAAGCATAGAATTAGTTTGTTCTCTTGCTTAAGACAGCCTAGAATTCTGGATGAAGCATAGAATTAGTTTTTTCTACATATGTGAAATATGACTTTGGTATTTTGATGGTATTTTGATCCAATTACAGATGCATTGGATCTGTAATTCACTTTGGGTAGTATTGATATGTTAACAATATTGTTCTACCAATCCATGTTCATGGTATGTTTTTCCATTTGTTTGTGTCATCTGTAGTTTTTTTCCTGAGTGTTTCACAATTCTCTTTATGGAGATATTTTACCTCCTTGATTGGCTATATTCCTAGCTATTTTATTTTACTTGTAGCTAATTGTGAATGGCATTGAGTCTGTGATTTGAATCTCAGCTTGACTGTTATAGGCATATAGAAATGCTACTGATTTACATATATTGATTTTGTAACCTGAGACTTTGCTGAATTTATTTATCAATTCCAGAAGCCTTTTGTTGATATAAGATCATATCATTAGTGAAAAGTGATAGTTTGACCTCCCCTTTATTTCGTTCTCTTGTTTGATTCCTCTGGCAAGGACTTCTAGTACTATGCTGAGTAGAAGTGACAGTGGGTCCCCTGGTCTTATTCCAGTTATTTGTGGGAATGTTTTCACCTTTTCTCCATTCAGTATGATGTTGGCTGTGATTTTGTCATAGATGGCTTTTATAATTTTGAGATATGTTGCTTCAATGTCTAGTTTGTTACGGGTTTTTATCATGAAAGATTTTGCTGAATGCTTTTCCAGCATATATTGAGATGATCACATGACCTTTGTTTTTGCTTCTGTTTATGTCCTGTTTTGCCTGTTTATGGATAATTGGATAGCCACATGATGAAAAATGAAACAAGATCTCTTTGTCTCACCACTCACAAAAATTAATTCAAGATGGATAAAAGACCTAAATGTAAGGCATAAAACCATAAGAATTCTAGAAGGAAATGTTGGAAAAACTCTTCTAGATGTTGACCTAAGTAAAAAGTTTATGGCTGAGACCCCAAAGACAATAACAATAGCAAAACTAAATCAGTGGCATTTGATTAATTTAAAACTGCTGCACAGTTAGGGTAATAATCAACCAAGCAATAGACAAACTACAGAATGGGAGAAAATATTCACAAAGAATGAATCTGATAAAAGGCTAATCTTCATAGTTTACAAAACTCAAAAGAATCTGCAAGAAAAAACAACCCCACAAAAGAGTGGACAAAGACACGAACAGAAGCTTTTCAAAAGAAAATAGACAAATGGCCAACAACTACATGAAAAAAAATGTTTAATGTTACTAATCATGTGGAAAATGCAAATTAAAACCATAATGAGATATAACCTTAGTCCAATTCTAATGGATTTTATTAGTGAGTCCAAAAACAATGGATGTGAGTGTGGATACAGAAAGAAAGGAATGCATATACACTGTTGGTGGAACTGCAAATTAGTACAACCTTTATGAAAAACAGTATGAACATTTCTCAAATAACTAAAAGTAGACCTACCATTGGATCCAGCAATCCCACTACTTTTCCTAGGAAAGAAGTCATTTTATTAAAAATATACCTGCACTTGAATGTTTGTTGCAGCATAACTCACAACTGCAAAGATGTAAAGTCAACCTAAGCACTCATCGATTCATGAGTACATTAACAAAGTGTGGTATATGTATACTCCTAAGCTATAAAAAAGAATGAATTAATGCCTTTGTAGCAGTTTGGATGGAATTGGAGACCATTATTCTAAGTGAAGTATCTCAAAAATGGAGAAACAAATACTACATGTACTCTCTAATAAATTAGAATTAATGGATAGGCACACATATTGATAGAGGGAAGTAAAAGTCATTGGGAATAAGGCAGGAGGCAGGAAGGAAGAGAGAATGAGTGTAAACCTACCTAATGGGTATAATGAACACTATTCAGGTGACTGGGACACTTGCAGTCCTGACTCAGCATTACAAAAGCTATAAATGTAACAAAAACATTTGTACCCCCTTAATATTTTAAAATAAAATTTTAAAAGTTTTGCTATATTAAAAACATTAAAAATTCCATCTTAAATTGACAATATACAATATAGTAAATACTTCCATAGAGACACATATACAATATTCTAATACTAGAGAAGGAGCAATTTGTTTCCTGGGTTGGGAAATTATGATGAAATGTAAGTATAATAACAGTAAAGATAATTCTAATAATTTCCAGATTATCACATTTCCAGCAAACTTCTCAGTAGAGCAACTCTATTTGCTGATTATATTTTCAAACTGTTATAAAATATGTACATTGAACTTAACATTTTACATCTAGAAAAACCGTTATTTTCATGATGCTTAAATGCTTTTCAGAAATTCAACTGAATAAGCTTTAAATAAATTTAAGACCCTATTTGAAAATATTCTTGGAAAAGAAGAAATAAATAGGATAAAAACTTAACATTATTAATAAGTAGTCTATAAAGAGAAAAATACATGATTAAAAAAGTGCGTTTAATACTAATAAAAGGAAAAAAAAGTAGATCAATAGAATAAAACAGTTACCAGCAATATAGTCTTGAAAAATATAGAGTGACAACTGACAGAATGATGGAAAGAAAAAGATCAAACAAAAATATCAATGCAAAATTTTAATATGCCTTTTCTGAGTGATTGACCAATCAGGCAGACAAAAATATCAGCAAAGACTTGAATAATGTGATTTGTAAGCTGAACAAATAGATGTATATATACTATACACATATATTATACAAACACACACACAGAGTAAGTTTTTGCTTTCCATGGTAGTGTGAGATCATAAAAATGAAACTATATAATGTGTTCTTAGTAATCATAGGGAAAAATTGTTCTGTAACCTTTAAAAATTGTTCTAAAAACATAAAATGCATAGAAAAATTTTTAAAAATATTAACATTTACTTAGTACACTAATTTAAAATATTAGAAAATTGAGAATTAAAGTGCTGTCTTTATGAACAAAACTTAAGAGTAACAGGACAGTACTTTTCTTATTGTATAAATTATGATCTGAAGGAAGCATCTTTATTTTATTTTTTTAATTATATATTGCCCACCTCATCCCTCCTTCCTTCTCTCTGCTCTCCCCTTCCCCCATTGTGTACTAGGTCATCAACTGTCCTCAGATGAGAATTGAGGACACAGGATTCTTGCTTCTTAGTAAAGCATCATTCTTGTGATGCTTTACTAAGAATAATGTGTTCCACTTCTATCCAAGTTAATACAAAGGATGTAAAGTCTCCATACTTTTTTAATGGTTGAATAGTATTCCATGGTATACATATACCACAGCTTGTTAATACATTCCTGGGTTGGCGGGCATTTAGGTTGTTTCCACATTTGGGCAATTGTAAATTGAGCTGACATAAACAGTCTAGTGCAAGTGTCCTTACAGTAAAAGGATTTTTTTTTTCCTTCTGGGTAAATGCACAGTAATGAGATTGCAAGATCAAATGGAAGATCTAGCTTGAGTTCGTGGAGTGTTCTCCATACTTCCTTCCAAAAAGGTAGTATTAGTTTGCAGTTCCATCAGCAGTGTGAAAGTGTTTCCTTCTCTCCACATCTATGCCAGCATCTGCAGATTTCAGATTTTGTGAGGCAGGCCACTCTTGCTGGAGTTAGATGATATCTCAGGGTGGCTTTGATTAGCATTTATCTAATAATTAGGGACGATGGCATTTTTTTCATGTTTGTTAGCCATTTGTCTGTCTTCTTTAGAGAAGATGCTAGTCATCTCTCTTGCCTATTGATATAAGGGGTTGTTAGTTTTTTTTCATGTGGATTAATCTGAGTTCTCTATAGATCCTAGTTATCAAGCTTTGGTCTGATTCAAAATATGCAAATATCCTTTCACATTGTGTAGGTTGTCTGCTTTGGTTGTTGTCTCCTTAGCAGTACAGAAACTTCTCAGTTTAAACAAATCCCATTTGTTTAACCAAGGTGTTGTTACAATTGCCATGGAAATCTTCATAAAGTCTTTCCCCAGGCCGATATCATCAAGTGTTTTTCCCATGCTTTCCTTGAGGATTTTTATTGTTTCATGGCTTAAATTTAGGTCTTTTATCCATCTTGAATCAATTTTTGTGAGTGGAGAAAGGTGCGGGTCCAGTTTGTCTTTTACATGTGGATATCCAGTTCTTTCAGCACCACTTCTTGAATAGGGATTCCTTCCCCCATTGTGTGTTCTTGTTTGGTTTATCAAAGATTAGGTGGCTGTTAGATGTTAGTTTCATTTCCTGGTTTTCTATTTGATTCCAAATGTCTATGTCTCTACTTTTGTGCCAGTTCCATGCTGTTTTAACCATTATGGCCTTGTAGTACAGCCTGAAGTCTGGTATGCTGATGCCTCCAACTTTCTTTTTATTACTAAGAACTGCCTTAGCTATATATGACTTTTTCTGGTTCCATACAAAACAAAGAATTATTTTTTCCAAGTCTTGAATATACAATGTTGGTATTTTAATAGGGATGGCCTTGAAGTATAGACATTTTTACAATGTTGATTCTTCCTAGACATGAGCATGATATGTTCTTCCATTCATTAATATCCTCTGCTATTTCTTTTTTAGGGTTTCATAGTTTTCTTTATAGAGGTCCTTCACATCTTTCGTTAGGTATCCTAGGTGTTTCACTTTCTTTGCAGCTATGGTGAAGGGAGTTGTGTCCTTAATTAGCCTCTCATCTTGGGTGTTATTGGCGTATACAAAGGCTACTGACTCATGGACATTGATTTTATATTCTGAGACATTATTGTATTTTTTGATGACTTCTAGGAGTCTTGTGGTTGAGTCTTTGGGGTTCTCTAAGTATAAGATCATATTATCAGCAAAGAGGGAAAGTTTGACCTTCTCTGCTCCCAATTGGATGCTCTTTATTTCCTTCTCTTGCCTGATTGTATTGGCTAGAACTTCTAGCATTATGTTGAATAGTAGTGGGGATAGACAACAGCTTTGGTTTCAGTTTTTTTTTTTTTTTTGCAGTTTTTGGCTGGGGCTGGGTTTGAACACCTCCAGCATATGGGGAAGGTGCCCTACTCCTTTGAGCCACAGGTGCCACCCAGCTTTGGTTTCAGTTCTAAGTGGGGAAGCTTTCAGTTTCACTCCATTCAGTGGGTTAGTTGTGGGTTTATTGTAGATGACTTCAATTAGTTTGAGAAATGTACCACCTATGCCTATACTCTTCAGTGTTCTAATTAGAAAAGGATGCTGGATTTTACTGAATTATCTTTCTGCATCTATAGAGAGGAATATACGGTCTTTGTTTTTGCTTCTGTTTCTATGGTAAATTATGTTTATGGACTCATGTATGTTAAACCAGCCTTTCATACCTGGGATGAAATCTACTTGATCATGAAGTATGACTTTTTTGATGATAAGCTATAATCTATTGGCTAGGATTTTGATAAAAATTCTTGCATCTATATTCATTAGTGAAATAGGTCTGAAGTGCTGATTTTTAGCTGGGTCTTTTCCTGGTTTTGGTATCAGGGTG